>OU015501.1:35126339-35386339 GCA_907164885.2 Dolomedes plantarius
GGGGGGAGAAACAAAGTAGACTATCAGATTTTAAGCATTTGTAAAAGAAAAAGAAAATTCTGCAGATTCTTCAGAGCTGGTGATGGTCCATTCTTTTTTTTATTATGTGATTTTTGAAGTGTTTTATTTTGATTTACGTTTTAATAAAAAATATTTTGAGTGTTTTTATGTAGTGATAAAATTTATATTGATAAATGTGATTTTTTAAAAATAAGGTATGGAAATCATAGTAGTATTGTTTTTATAGATATAGAGTGAGGGATTTTGATATGTTTTAATTTTGTAATAGTAAGATTGTATAAGCAATATCGTTTAAAATGTGAGTCTATAACATATTTTACGATTTAGGTGAAGGATTTAAGTTTTGAACAAGCATGAGCACTTTTACATGTTTCCCTCAATTCACATATTGGTTAGTTTTTAGTTGATTATTGATTGATTATGAAAAGTATATGAATAATAAAGAGAAAGAAAGGAAGTTGTTTGGAAGATTGTAAAGAAATTTGAAGGATTAATTTTGATTCCATACTTTTTAAGATACAACTTACTGTTTTTCTGATATTTTAATAATCTTATTAATTGTGTATTCTTAATTCTATTGAGTGATTTTTAACATTTTCATTTTTAGCTTTTAGTGTTATTGTGATATTCAGAACTGTTATATTCTAGTGATTTAGTACTTCTTTTGGTTTTGTGCACAGATAAAAAGTAATGTTTAGTGTTCTTTTATGTGAAGTCTGTCTCAAATGGAGACTTATGTAACCTGTAACCACACCTCATTTTGGTCCAGCTAATCGCATGTAGGAGTTAATTTTAGGTTAGGGTTAAAATTTTTGGCTAGAAAAAATTTAGGAATAATGTTGTTGGGTTTCTCTGGGTTGTTGTGTGGGGAGACGTCCCTACTCAGCATGTTTTCCAGTTGGCTGATTTGTTTTTCTCTACTGAGGACGTGCTGCTGGAATTAGCTACTCTTTGTGTGCGCGCCTTCAGGGGGAAGAGGGGGGAAATTGTGATGATTAAAGAATAAGCTATAGTTAATTATATTAATGAGCGTTAAACAGTAAATTCTATTAAAGTCCTAGTGTGTTTTCAAATTCAGGAAGTAGACTGTCTTTCGCAGTGAAAGAGTTCAGGGTCATTCACTCACACACGCGCGTATCTTACATAACCATCGGATGTTCGCGGGGGCTCTAGAAGAGGACCCTATGCCTATGTGGCTTATATAACGAAGAGAAAGAAATAACGCAGTTCGGGGAAATATTTGATAGAATCAAGACGTGCGTCTGTCGGGAGCTCTGTGAGATGATTGAAAATGGCGATTTAGCTGGATTAATTGGGTTTTCGATTAATGTTAATTAATAAAGAGGTGTTTAAAAGTTAATTAAGTATTAGTTATTCCACTGGCCTACTGTTTGATGACTGCAATTAGATTAATTAGTGTATTCAGATGGGTGCACGGCGATAGGGTCGTGACATATATATATATATATATATATATACATATACCGGGTGGCCATAATTAAACTGACAGTGCTCACAGTGTTCTGTAGCGCGATCTATTTGCGAGAATGACGCCACATTTTGTAGGAAGATTAAACAAGACGGGGGACGAAGGATTCCGCTAAAAAATAAATTAGTTCCAAAAGTCACCGCTAGGGGAATATTTGGCACTGTGTAATAGAAAATAGAGTGTTAACAAATGCAAATCAATACGGAAATTACCTTTTATTTTGCATTCAAATGAGGTTCAATGTGGCTGCCGTTGTTGTGGACCACATATTGCATTCTGTGCACAGTATGCACAACAGCAGGTTTCCGGTCCTGTTGGGGTAATGTTCTCATAGAATGGACCTACGATAAATTCCGCTGTGAACCCACACCAAACAGTTACCTTTGGTGAATGTAAGGGAATTTCTGTGACTGCATGTGGTTATTTGTCATCCCAAATTCGGCAGTTCTGGGTATTCACAGTTCCATGCAGGTAAAAGTGGGCCTCGTCTCCCCATAAGATTTTCCACGGCCAAGCATCATCCACCTCCATTCTGGCAAGAAAGGTGAGAGCAAAAGTCAATCGCTTATCATGGTCGGGGTACAGTAACTCCTGTACACGGCTGATCTTATACGGATAGAAGTTGATGATCTTTCGTAAGATTTTCCATACCGTACTGTAAGGCATATCCATATTCCGAGCTAATCCACGAGCGCTAGAGGTGGCAGCAATATTGTCTGGTCCTCTGTCGACAGTCGCCGTGGCAACTGCCTCGATTGTATCCTGTGGTACAGGTTTTCGTCCTCTGCCTGACTGAACCTTCAGAGAACCTGTTTTCTCAAACGTCGCAACCATTGCTTTTAGCCCATTAACTGACACAGGACCGTTACCTTTACGCATTTTTTTGTGCGTTCTAAAAGCACGAAGAGCGGCTGACGCGTTGCACTGGTTGAGGTAAAAGAATTTGACCAGTAACGCACGCTCGACTAAAGAAGGAGACATTGCACATAAACTTTCAATCCGATTGATTCGAAACGTAACACATTGCCTTTTAAAACCCAAGCAGCTGGCACTGTGCCAATGGATGTAACGTGAAATTTGAATAAAGAACTTCTTCTGCTCAGCGTACGTGATATTGCAGATCTCGAGACTTTATCGGTGTTTATGTAGATTTTACGCTTTTTTAAAAGTGTTGCCATATTGCACTTGAACTAAATAAGAAAATGTGCATAATAAAAGGTAATTTTATTCCGTATTTATTTGCATTTGTTAACACTCTATTTTTTCGCGGAATCCTTCGTCCCCCGTCTTGTTTAATCTTCCTACAAAATGTGGCGTTATTCTCGCAAATAGATTGCGCTACAGAACACTGTGAGCACTGTCAGTTTAATTATGGCCACCCGGTATATATATATATATATATATAAATACATACAGATATATATATATATATATATATATATATATATATATATATATATATATATATATATATATATATATATATATATATATATATAAATAAAACAGTTCCGTAACTGATTCACTGACTGACTGACTCACTGACAGATAACGCAAAAACCAAATCGCTGGACTCAAAGGGATGAAATTTTGCATGGCAATTCTTCTTATAGTGTAAAGGTTCACTACAAAAGATTTTTGAAAAATTCTTCTTTGATTTATAAATTGCATTTTTAATCTGTTTTTGTAACTTTTTTAAGTTTGCATTTAAAATAATAATTTCAAGGTTATAAAATTTATATCACGAGAAAAATGAAATCTTTTTCGAATATTTACCTCCAATTTCTGATTTTTGGTGAATCTTTAAACATTTATTTTTAGAATTTAATTTGTCAAATGCTGATGACGTGTTTCCTTTTTTTTGTGATACTTTAAATTATTTTTGTGCCACGTGCATAAAAACGAAATAAATTGACAAAAGAAATAATAACATATGGTAATTGATAAAATTTAACCCCAAGACCAATTGAGATGGAAGTTTATTAAGAATTTAATTCAAATTAGTACGTTTTATGGATATTAAACATACACATTAATTGCTTATATATATATATATATTCACTGCAAATCTTGGTGATGTCGGTGAAGAGCAGGGTGAAAATTTCCATCAAGACATCATGGAAATGGTAAAAAAGGTACCAAGGAAGATGGAACGTTAACATGATAGCGGATTACTGCTATATATTAAGAAAGGACGAGTCTGTCCACAGCAGGAATAGCACTAAAAGAAGTTTTGATGTGAAGCGAAAGGGCTTCTACAAGGACTTTTGACTCTATAGTTATGAACTTTTTTCAATATTCTGTTGTGTAAATGTAAACCATGGCATCTTTTATCTGTTTATTAAAATTTAGACCTTTAGAAAAATGTACAAAACTGCGTTAATTTGAGTTTCTCACCCAAAATACACACCTTTTTTGTGAGATAACCTGACGTGATAGAAAAAAATGGATTTCATTTTTGAAATCAGCACTGAAAAATACATAGAAATCAGTTACCAAAATACAAATAACTTTTAAAAATATTTTATTTGCAGACCTGTGATATCGATGTTGAGGGGCATATTTGAAGAGCACGATATAATACCAAACGTCTATCTAATCCTGTCAACCGAAAGGAAAATATTAGGTTTATAATCACGCTTAACACCTCATTTTATCGTGATGTTTTGAGTAATTTGAAAATCAGGTGACATTTTTTAAATAAAAGGTCTTTTTAAACATTATGAAATAATAGTGGTACAACTGTAAAAATTCCCTAAATTTTGAAAAGATTGATATTAATATTCCTTTTAATATCCAAGTTTGTATAATGAGTCTCGAAGTAATGAATTCCTTATCTGAAATAAAATTAGAATTTTTATCTACATTGAAATTATAATCACGAAATTAAACATTCCAAATACTAAAGGGAGTGTACTCGGAAAGAAATTGTGGATGCAATTTCAATATTTCAGCTTCGTATTAAGTGGAATTATATCTTGTGTTACTTGGATCAACTTTATTTGTGAGACTGATATAATGAAACAGATGGTTCTTCTTTGCTTTTTATAAACTGAATGAAAAACAAACCTTAACTTAGCCTTTAATTTGAGAGTAAGGCTAAAATGTTGTTTTCTTAAACATGCCCATAAAGTTGATTCACAGCAAAATGGAATTCAGCCGACGACCAGCGGTAATTACTAAATAAATAATTATTTTTTTGGCTGTAACAAATTTCGATTTCCTTGGGTAAGGTGATCTGGAAAATTAGGTTTATGATACTCTCCCCTCCCTTTCGCAGGATCTATAAAGATATTTACACTACTCACTGCGCAAAACTGTTTTGACTATCTTTTTTAATTATTTGCTGACCTTCTTTTATTTTTTAACCCTTTGTTGGGAACATGATTCTTTTCCCGCTTAATGGGAACATCTGCCTGGAAGGCAGATATAGATGGAATCTCTCTTTCCCAGGTATTTCCTAACTAGAAATTCAGAGGGTATTTGTGATTTATTACATTTCACGATAGCCACACTCGTCAAACCATTTCTCCTTAATACTTGACCAGCTTCTATTGAATTTAACCTATCATCAGAGGTTATATTACGGTTCGTTTTGTAGAGGCATGTAGTTAGTCAAACGAGTGAATTTTTAATGTTTGCTAATCTAATCTTTACCTGAACCATACAAGGCTGGCGTCATGAATCACCCTACCACACTGAAGACAAGATGTTGACTGAAATATGTGTAGACTCACAGTACCCAAGCTCGAATGGGGGGGGAGGGGGCACAGCGTTAAATAAAGAAACCATAGCTGCCTGAGATGCAGATGTTCCCACCAAAGGGTTTCACATGACATTGATATATCAAATGTTTCTTTATGGAAAGGATAGGTCTATAAATCCCTCGTAAACATGTCTCAAACCCCAAAACTGCTATTACAAGCTAAAAATAATATTGATAATGCAAAAAGTTTCTGGGCTATCAAGCAGCTGGGTAAACAATACCATTTAATCATCTGGCAGCATGATGTGCTGATACATGTTGTTTAAAATAATAGAAGTTCCTCGGATTATGTAATGCTCATTTAATTATTATACGCCCAGTGTTTGCACTCCGGGGGAATTGAAAGCAATTTTTCTTGTTTAAAGCAGACTCTCATTCCGCTTGCTCCACTGGTAAGTTATTACGCTTGGTAAGTTTACGCTTGCTAAGTTATTCTCTGTTAAGTTATTACGCTTGGTTCCTATTTTAAATTATCTTTTGATCTAAAAAACTAAAGCACGATAGTTTTTCTGAACCACATTCTAGCAATAGTTCTGCTTAATTCCAGCTTCTGTTAGCCATATACGTCCAACACCGTACATAATAGCTGGTTTTTTAGTCACACTTTCTGTAAATTACGGTAGCTGCCGTTTTACATCAATATTGATTTCTGGGCTTAAATTTAAAAAATACATTTATTCACTGGGGAAATATATTAAAAGGTTGTTCTTTATTTTTATATTATAGCTTATCGCAAAAGCTTTTGATGCTCCTAGCACTTCATAAAAAACAAAAAAAAAATGTGGAGAATCACCGATTAACATATCATAAATTTTAAAAGAAATAATCACTATAATACAAATCGTATATTTTCTAAAAAAATGGAATTACTGTCTACCATGAATCAAAGTAACTCGAAAATCAGATAACGTGTTTTAAAAGATAAATGAAGATAAATTTAAAAGCAATATGATTTATTTGTTACAAAATTAAAATATATTATTGAAATTAATTAACTAAAAAAAGGATTAATTTCAAGTGGAGAATTATTGCTTTCTGTCTGTGAAATTCAGTTAAATAATTCCAGTCAATATTCATATAAAGTACATTTTTAAGCAACTTTGTAATGCTAGAATTATTTTAGTCTCCTTAAAATCCAGGTTGTTCATTTAATGCTCTCTGGGTTTTGATAAAGCTCTTTGAAATTTCACAGTCAACCACGAATCACTCTACTTTCACAGCTATGCTAGCTTTAATGATGGAAAATATGCCAGATATTTCGGATAGCATGGACAAGAATTCCAAAATCTCGAGGAATTAAAGTTATTCACAAACATAAATATTTTAATTCGTCGGCGTGGTCGATATCTTAATGGATAAACATGAACCGACTAAAAATCTTTTAATGGAAGATAAAAAAAAAGAAGTTGTAACCATTCAAGTAAATATTATAAGATAAAAACGATTCTTAAAAATAACTAAATAGTCTTTTTTCAAAAAGCCACGTGGTTGTATAAAATTTGAATAACAAGTTTTTGCAGTATTGTTTATATTGAATAATTTTCAGTGGAAAATATTTCTTGCATAGAATGTAGCATATTTATAAAAATAAAGGAATATATGCTACACAAATATGTGTTATCATGTATATCAATAATAACTGTTATGTAATAATATAAAAATATTTATTTAAGTGCGTACTTTTTGGTTTAAAATTTTCTTGCTTCCAAAAATAAAATAAATTAAAAGAAATAAATTTTTAAAATCTCAAAGTTGTAGAGAGTTGCATTCATATTTTATCATATATTGTTAATGCAATTATATTCATATTCTAAAATAAAAATATTGTAAAAATTTAGATAACTGAGCTACGCAAGATTAAAACAAAGGTTTCAAAGTAAATTAGCAAAATATTTCTATAATATTTCTATAATAAAAGTATCTTTCTTGTTAATTTCTTTTTGAAATTCAGATCGAGCAGGTAGTATAATGTAAAAAAAAGCTGTTCCGTGAATTATGTGTGTAAGGATAATCCGATTTTTTCAAAAATATCAACTTTAAAAACATTAGATGTATTATCTCAGAACAATCCTCACTCGTTAACAGTTTCGGACTGCGATACAGTTTTGTCATGGATACAGAATGATAATTGGGCAATAATTGAGCATTTTAAAAAATGACGCTGTCCTTGGAACTGGCAGACAAGGAACGTATTTGTACCACATACGATAAGAAAGAAATACTTTTTTTAACACTGCATTAACATTCGACAATGTCGGACGCTATTGTTGGGTACATTCTAACTGTTTATAAAATGCCCTTTTATTTAAATTCTTTGCCCTTCTATTCAGTTAAATTTTCAGCAGACGAAGTGTCTAGTCTGATGAGTCTGTACCGTTAGACTTATAGTAAAGATATAAGATACTTAAGGTACTGTGTAAAGGCCCCCGAGTTGCCCCAATTGGTCATCAGATCTGTACTGTCCGTCCGGCGCCCAGGCCCATATGAAACATCACTGAACAGGAGAAATCAACCTTCGGTTGAGTTTGCAGGCACTTGCTACGCAGCCCCGGTCTTCAGTTTGACACTTGTTGAGTGGACTGACCATCCGGGACAACGTAATCAATCGCCTTAAGGTACTGTGTACTAACCCTATTGGATTCGCTCACCTCAATGTTTACCTATGTAGAAAACTTGTCCAAGGATTGCCGACTTGGATTTAAAGATTTGTTTAAAAAACTGTACTCCGAAATAGAGAAATTTTACGCCTTGGGGCATTTTATGTTTAAAAATATCCAAATAAAATTCTTAAAATTCAAATTATTCCGGGAAAATCTGTATAGTGTGTTTTAAACGCTCATCAGTTTCTTTGGTTGACGAAATTTATAAAACGAATCCTGTTGTAAGGTGCAGAAAAGTTAAGGCTATCTGATACCACTTTTATTGGATTATCAGCATTTTTGTAGCTGTAAATAGTCGACAAATTTCCACCATAGGTAAACATTGAGGTGAGGGAATTCAACAGTGTTAGAACACCGCAGCCTTAACCTCGCAACACTAAAGCCAACAGTATTCAAAATATTGCACTCTGCTGTGACCTTCATCCTCCATTTGTTTGTTCAGTATTGAGAGTCCAAAGGACAGTAGGTCTTCCCGAAATCGCTTATCGTGTGAGGGTAATTACTGTCACCCCCTGTGAAGGTTTCACAGACAAGCTGAATTCATTTGTTTTTCGGGAACCAGAGCTAAACCTTCGATTGAGAGCGCTTAGTTTGTGACTGAAAAGAAAATATAATGCTTTTCATTCCGTAAAGAAGATCAAATATTTTGAAAATAATAACTATGTCCTATGTATTGAATAATTTAGATATCTCTTCATTTTAAGAGGTAAAGTTAACACGTTTTTTAAAAGAGATAATTGTTCCAGTTGAAACGTTTAGGAAATGAAAGGGTAAGGAATTTTGAAATGTAAACACTGCTACTGTACTTTCCAGTGTCAAACGTGAGATTAAATCAAAATATTTACTTTATGTGTAAATTAATTTGCTTGTCAAAACAGAAAATAATTTTTCCAGGGAAATGACTTCAAGAAGAAGAAAAAAAACTGAAGATGTGAGAAATAGTCTCTTTTCTTTTTCTGCCTCAGATATAATTTTTTTTTTAAATTGAGATCTTTAAATTTAGCTAAAATAAATTTCTAATAAAAGTTTTTTAGAATAATGCTTAAGAGTAGCTGGTAGATGATAGTTTAGTTATCTCCCTACTTATTTCGAAGAAATTTAGTAGTAGTATTTAAAACAAAGTTGAAAAGTGTCTTGTAAAGTTGTTCTCTTTTCGCATTTAATTGGTGGAAATTAAAAATAGTTCACATGGTTAACTAAACAGGCAAAAGTGCTGAATATTTCATAATATCCATACTGTTAGACCGCAAGGTCGTTGAACCGCACTAGGGTTGCCAAGCATAGGCTTGGCGCTCGCCGTGTAGGCGCTGTATTGAGTAGTCAGCGTCTGTCTGCCGAGTTAGATAGTTGGTCGGGACCTGAGCTCTTGCTAGACTCGGTTGCTCCCATATTCTAAATTTTCTACTATGTTCTAATAGGTTTTTTAATAAACCCTTATTGTTATTGTTACATTCAACTATGTTCATTTCGAAGATACAGTCCGCTTCCACATCTATTATAGAAGGTTTCTCATAGACAGTTTCCTACTAGTTTGCACGACCACACACATATACATTAGTGGTCCAGTCTGAGCCGCAGGCCTTATCAGCGATCTATGGATTAAGTTTTGCTCAACGTCTCAAAAATGTCTACGGAAATTATAGTGTTAAACCGCACCGGAGGAGGCCTCAAAGGACAAATAACAAAACTCGCTACTTTTCTCAAAAATGAGGCAGCAACATCGGACTTAATCACCGTTGACTCAAAAATGGACACTTTGAAGAAAATAGAAAATAAACTCGAAAATTTGAAGTTGGATTATTACAAGGTTTTGAAAGACAATGAGCTGAACGAGCACGAAAAAGCGTTTTCGGAACTCGAGGATGAAATAGAAGAAATTAAGGTAGGCTTCTTGCATATTTAAAAAAAAAAGTAGCTCAAGTAATGCTAATGCATGTACCGATAGTAAACAAATGAATGTCAGATTGCCCGAAATTCCATTACCTGAGTTTTCTGGAAATTATGAACAGTGGTCTCTGTTTAAATCCCAATTTGAATCTCTAATTGTTTCGAACAGTAATTTAAGTGACTTACAGAAACTGCATTACTTACAAGCGTCGTTAAAGGGCGAAGCAAAACAGTTGCAAACTGTTGACGATACTTTTGTGTCATTGTTTCGGGCATTAGATGAAAGTTATAATAACAAGAGATTGATAGCAGATACACATATTACTGAAATTTTAGCTTTAAATAAGATAAATTACGAATCCGCTAAGGAGCTCAGAATGCTTATAGATAATCTGCTAAAACACTTGAGAGCATTAAAACTGATGAAATTAGAAACTAATCAACTTTCAGTTTTGATGCTCATTAATGTCTTTCTACAGAAGTTAGATCGGGAAACTCGTAAGCAGTACGAAATGACCTTAAAATCTACGGATTTACCAGACTGGGACGAATTCATTAGTTTTTTACAAAATAGAAGTCAGATCTTAGAAAATATTCAGCGAAACAATAATTCGCTGCAATTTAAAGAGAAACCTAAACATATGTATAAACATGATCAAAATATTGTAAAATATAGAAATTTATTCGTTAAGTCATCTTTCAACAGTCCTGCATCGTGTATTTTGTGTAAAAGCTATCATTTATTGCACAAATGTGAAATGTTTTTAAAATTATCCTCTGAAGAAAGATACGACATGGTGCGTTTAAATAAATTGTGTCTGAACTGTTTAGGTCACCATAAAGTAGCAGTATGCCAATCGAAATTCTCTTGTTTCCATTGCTAATCGAGACATCATTCGTTGCTCCATAAAACCAGCTTCACTACATCGTCGCCAGATTGCAACCCTACAAACATGACTCATAGTTCGAGCGCCACGAATTCGAAAGTAGGGGGAGGAGTGACATCTGAGGTAACATCCTGCTTTGCTACTGACCGAAAGAAAATAATTGTTGCAACTGCAGTTGTTTACATTTTAGACAGAAGTGGTACTTTTCGAAGGTGGAAAGCAGTTCAGGATTCTGGAAGTATGTGTTCCTGCATGACTTCGGACTTCGCAAATTTACTGGGTTTGCGGAAAGATAGAATAAACATTCCAATTTATGATTTGTCAGGATGCCCGATTACAGTGAAAAAGAAAACTAACACGATTATTTCAAATGAAGATAAATCCTTTTCTGAACCTATTCACTTTTTAATCCTTCCCAAGATTACAGATATGGTGCCAGCGCAAAGTTTAGACTTAACAGAAATAAAAATTCCATCCAATATCACTCTAGCGGATCCAGGCTTTTTTGAACCTGGAAGGGTTGACTTACTAATTTGGGAAGAAATATTTTTTGATCTTCTAAAGACTGGTAAAATTCACACCGCCCAATCCTTAGTTTTGCAAGAAACCGTATGTGGTTACGTTCTTAGTGGAGCTTTTCAAGGAGCATCAGAAACACAGTTTTGTGGCCTTCTATCTCAGGTAGATAACTTGGAAGGTATAATGAAGCAATTTTGGGAAATAGAAACGGTACCAGACATACCGAGTCTAAAAAATAAAGAAGAGATAGACTGTGAAGAACATTTTTTGAAAACGTATTGTAGAGATGGAAATGGGAAGTATATAGTTAACCTTCCGGTGAAAGAAAATACAGAAATGGGAGATTCTGTGAAATCAGCTACACAAAGATTAAATAGTTTGTGGAATAGGTTAGATAAAAATCCAGAAATGTGCAATATCTACTGTAACTTTATGATGTAATATGAAAAGTTGGGGCACATGAAAGTGGTAAAGGAGAACGATAAAGAAGATTCAAGACATGTTATGCCTCACCATGGTGTTTATAGAGCTGATAGCAGCACTACTAAATTACGTGTTGCGTTCGAGGCATGTGCGCTATCTACTACTAGATTGTCTCTAAATAATTGTTTGCTAAATGGAGGCATTCTGCAAGACGACATTTTCTCCATTCTCTTACGATTTCGAAAACACAAATTTGCCTTTATGGCAGATACAAAGAAAATGTATAGACAAATTTGGGTCAACCCTGAACAGTGTAACCTCCAACGCATTCTTTGGAAAAAGAGTTCTACAGATCAAGCTAAATTGTTTGAATTGCTCACAGTTAGCTACGGAACAAAATGTGCTCCATATTTGGCTACAAGAGTTTTGAAACAACTGGCTATCGATGAACAAGTCAATTATCCATTAGCGTGTGCTGCAGCTTTAGAAGATTTTTATGTCGATGACATCTTGTCGGGAGCCGAAGATGTTACCACTGCTATTGAATTGCAGCAGCAATTAATTTCGATGCTAAAATCCGGAGGTATGGACTTGCCCAAATTGTGCTCAAATGAAAAACAACTACTAGAAAGGGTCCCTTTTTGCGATCAAGAATATCATTTCGAAGCGTCCGAAAAGGATACAGTCAAAATACTCGGTTTGAAGTGGAATCCTAAGAAAGACAACTTTAATTTTATTGTTTCGTGTGCTGCCAGCGTACCTATTAAGCTCTCCGTCTTAGCAGAAATTGCAAGATTGTTCGATCCATTGGGTCTATAGGACCAGTAATGGTGCCAGCAAAAATATTTTTGCAACATTTGTGGCTCTTAAAAATTGAATGGGATCAAGAACTTCCATTTAATGAGAAAAAGAAATGGGAAATTTATCGAAGGGCATTACCAAGTCTCAAAGAAGTTCAAGTTAGCCGCTACGTCTTGACCGATTCTGTTAAAGAAATAGAACTTCATGGGTTCTCGGATGCATCGAAAGATGCATATGGAGCGGCAATATACGTTCGTTGTATAACTGACGCAAATGATGTAAATGTCAACCTTCTTTGCAGCAAATCTAGAGTTGTACCAATTAAGGAATTAACTATTCCGCCGCTGGAACTCTGCGCAGCTGAATTGCTTTCCAAGCTAGTTTCAAAGGTATTAGCATCTCTAAACTTGAATATTAGCAAAGTTTACTTGTATACAGATTCAACGATAGTACTGGCTTGGATTAAATCCTATCCAAATTTACTAAAGGTATTCGTCTTTAACAGAGTTTCTCGAATTCAAGAGTTGGCCAAGCAGTTTCATTGGCAACATGTGAAGACTGCTGAGAATCCCGCAGACTTGATCTCCCATGGAGTGAATCCAGACCAAATCATGGATTAAAATTTGTGGTGGAAAGGCCCTACATTACTGGCATCCTATAACTTACCTTGTATCGATGAATATTCTTGCATTCCAGAAATGAATCTGCTTGAGATGAAAAAGAGTCTCATGGACTCAGAATCTAATTATGAATCTAACGTAACGCTCTCTGTGAACAGTGCCTTTAATCCTTTAGATGATTTGATCAACATTAGCAATAATTATACTAAAATTGTACGTATCTTAAGTTATATTTTCAGATTCGTTCATAATCTTAGATGTCCTTAAAAAAGACAAACGGGGCCCCTTAATTCCAGCTGAGGTAAGTAGAGCAGAAAATGTACTTCTTCGTCGGGTACAAGAAGAGTTTAATGCAGAATTTGTCGATTTAGAAAAGAGTGGTCAAGTAGCAGGTAATAGTAAATTAAAATCCTTAAATCCCTTTCTAGGTGAAAATAATATAATAAGAGTAGGGGGACGATTAAATAATTCAGATTTAGTTTATTCTCAAAAGCATCCAATTGTGCTTCCAAAGAAACACAAACTTGTTAGACTAATTTTCGAAGATTATCATGAAAGGTATCTCCATGTTGGTCCGCAATCCTTATTGCACTGTGTAAGACAAAAATTCGGGCCTATTAATGGTAAAGATTTAGCTCGAAAGATTTTTCATGAATGCATAATTTGCTGCAGAGCCAACCCAGTTGTAGGTGATCAATTAATGGGAGGTCTTCCTAAAGAACGAGTTATTCCTAGTTCTTCATTCATTCATACAGGAGTAGATTTTTGCGGACCTTTTTTTATAAAATACAAAGGACAGAGAAAAGGCGACTTGCAAAAAGTGTATGTAGCAATTTTTGTTTGCTTTACAACCCGTGCTGTACACTTAAAAATAGTTTCAAATTTAACATCAGGAGGTTTTGTTGCTACATTAAAAAGATTTTGGTCCAGACGTGGAAGATGTTCCACTTTGTTTACCGACAATGCTAAAAACTTCATAGGAGCTAACGCAGAATTGAAGCGTTTAAATAATCTTGTAAAATATCCCGATGAAATTTTAGCAAAATATTTGACTTCTGAAAACGTAAATTGGAAATTTATTCCTCCCAAAGCTCCCAATTTTGGCGGACTTTGGGAGGCTGGAGTTAAGTCATTTAAATTTCACTTAAAAAGAGCCATGGGGAATTTAAGATATACGTACGAATTTTTCACAATAGTGACACAATTAGAAGGAATTCTTAATTCACGACCTATCACCCCTTTACCGTCTGGCGCGAATGATATAGAGGCATTAACGCCTGGTCATCTTTTAATAGGGAGACCTATTACAACAATTGTAGAGCCTGAAATCATTCATTTGCCCGATAATAGATTAAGTAGGTGGCAAAAGACAACAAAGATAACACAATACGTTTGGAAAAGATGGAAGAGAGATTTTTTAAACCACCTCCAACGAAGATTTAAATGGCAATTTCCCAAACCTAACATCGAGAAAAATCAAATAGTGTTAGTAAAGGAAGACTATTCGCCCCAATGCAAATGGTTACTAGGTCGGATTGAAGAAGTAATTTCTGATCCAGATGGCAAATTAAGAATTGCCTTAATAAAAACAAACACTGGACTTTAAAAAAAGGGCTTTGTCTAAATTATGTGTTCTACCTGTAAATATATAACTTCGTATTTGTTAAGCTCATGTTTCTTTAGTACTGTTAAGGTGTTTTATAATGTTGTGAACTACTATTATTGCTTGTATATCTGTAATAGTGTAATTATTTGTAATTTGTATAGTATAATTGATTACTGTAATTCAAGTACTTGTTGAAATATTGTCACATTTCAACGCCGGGCGGGATGTTAGACCGCAAGGTCGTTGAACCGCACTAGGGTTGCCAAGCATAGGCTTGGCGCTCGCCGTGTAGGCGCTGTTTTGAGTTGTCAGCGTCTGTCTGCCGAGTTAGATAGTTGGTCGGGACCTGAGCTCTTGCTAGACTCGGTTGCTCCCATATTCTAAATTTTCTACTGTGTTCTAATAGGTTTTTTAATAAACCCTTATTGTTATTGTTACATTCAACTATGTTCATTTCGAAGATACAGTCCGCTTCCACATCGATTATAGAAAGTTTCTCATAGACAGTTTCATACTAGTTTGCACGACCACACACATATATAGTATACACATAGATATTTCATTTTTAATACCATCGGTAAGAAAATCGCATTTTGACCATGAAAGATACGATCCTTATTAAAGTTTTCATGGAACACCCTGCTGTACTACTTACTGCATTCAACTGCTTATTAGGCATGCGTTTTGCATAGAATGAGGAATTAACCCCTTCCGTACCAGCATATGTATATGAAGATTACATGCAAAACCAGTTTTTCGGGCATTTAGATTTAAAATATCAAGTAGAAGTTTTCAGATAAATGAGATGCTTTTATTCATATTAATAAGAAGATATATAGGTATCGACATTTCAATCAATATATATATAGATATCAATATCTAAATCGATACATATAGAAATATAACGATATCTACATCGAGTTATGTAAAAATTACTTAAAAATGTTTACAGTTTTGTTACCTTTATATATCAATATCTAAATCGATACATATAGAAATATAACGATATCTAAATCGATACACATATAAATATAATGATATCTAAATCGATACACATAGAAATATAACGATATCTAAATCGATACATATAGAAATATAACGATATCTACATCGATTTATGTAAAAATTACATAAAAAAGTTTACAGTTTTGTTACCTTTATATATCAATATCTAAATCGATACATAGAGAAATATAACGATATCTAAATCGATACATATAGAAATATAACGATATCTACATCGATTTATGTAAAAATTACATAAAAAAGTTTACAGTTTTGTTACCTTTATATATCAATATCTAAATCGATACATATAGAAATATAACGATATCTAAATCGATACATATAGAAATATAACGATATCTACATCGATTTATGTAAAAATTACATAAAAAAGTTTACAGTTTTGTTACCTTTATATATCAATATCTAAATCGATACATATAGAAATATAACGATATCGAAATCGATACACATAGAAATATAACGATATCTAAATCGATACATATAGAAATATAACGATATCTAAATCGATATATATATAGAAATATAACGATATCTACATCGATTTATGTAAAAATTACATAAAAAAGTTAATTTACAGTTCTGTCACCAGTGAATCCATATGTGGATCCACTGGTGTTTGTGGAGAATCAGGCCATGGATCCATACGGGGATCCACTGGTACAGAAGGGGTTAAGTAGCATTACTACTACGTGATATTTAGGTTTTCGCCGTATCCAGTATTCCAAACACGGATTGGAGCTGGTTTCATTTTTCCTTTATGCGCCACTGTGGTTAAAATCTACATAATAATGAACAAATTACACAGTGGTTTTTCCCAAAATGCAATAATTTATCACTGTTAAACATTTATTTTTGAAGACAATAGTATAGTTTCGTATAAATTACATTAATCAGTATAAGATTTAAAATTTTTCATACTTACATCAGAACAGAAAATTTCGTTCTTACATTCCTTTCAAACACGCGCCGTTCTTTTCAACACATAGTCTATTTAATACGTTGAATTTTATTGCATTTAGATGTGCTGTTTTCGCAGAAGGACATTTTACTGATTTAGAGCTGCAGAACGGAGAACGAAGAAAAAGTACTCGAGATTGAATTTTCTCAAAACAGCAAACGAACATCTTTTGCAGTGAATAGGAAGTTTTTTTTTCTATTTCAATACCCCAACTAGACTTCAAGAATTTTTTTGATTAGATTATATTTTTAGAGAATAAAATGTTATAAGTATATATATATATATATATATATTATAAATTTATTAATTCGATCTAAAAATGCCCTGATGCATACATTTAATATGAATTAATTCTGCCATTAAAATAATGTTATTAAAGAATATTTCTTATACTCTGGAAATTTTAATGTACGTATTGAGAAATTTCTTAAAATTACTTCTAAGAAATTTTAATGCTCGGTATATAAGGTTTACATTTTTTAAAGATACTTTTAAGCTTTTGATGACTGAATTTCTTACCTTTTTTCATTTTGCATTTGTCTGTGAAGCAACTACTTCCACTCAACAAAGAACGTAAAAATTTATACTTGTTCAATAGTTCCTGAATATTATCATTAGCAAAGAAAATATCTAAAAGGCTTTGTTATCAAGTATGAGCATATACGCTTAAAACAGGAAAAATATGAATATGCTATAATCTTCCGAAATTTTTAATTTATGATTCTAATGCTCTTTCTAAATTTCAGTTCTTAATTAGTCGTTTAAAAGTTTCATGACTTCAGGTATTGTAATTAGATTACAGTCGAGAAAAAGAAATAAAGGTTGACCAAATCCTTACACGAAAAATAAATTTTTAACTGAAACAAAATTTTACGCACTTTTTCGGTTTTGAGTTCCTTTAATGCATCTTTCTTGTCATTTTTTTAGTGAATAACTTTCAACCATGCACTTTTTCTACATTGGTATGACCTGGTCTAAAGCATTTTAGTATAAATATACTTAAAAAAAAAATATTAGAATTTGAAAATTATTCGAATCTGTGAAAATGTTTATTGTATGGTTAAAGGTTTTGCCTTTCAATTTTCCAAGAGAAGTTTAATTAAAAATATTCAATTTTTAGAAATATTTGAAATTTCTTAAATTCTTAAGAGTTATTAATCTTTCATACATTATTTCAAGAATCATATATTTCTGATGATCACGGACAGAATTTCTTCCATAAAGTTTAAAAAAATTCGAACCAGTTTTCGGCAATCTGTTTTGGACAAGGGAACATTCAATTTGCGAGTATTGTTAGGAATATAAATTCCGCAATTTCAGATAAAAGGAAAGGATACACGGTTGTAAAAGTTTGAAAAGTTTATTTTCTAGAGAAATTCGTTCCAAACTCAAACAAGCTATTGAAATTAAATCTTTAAAAAAAAAATTAACAACATTATAATAGAAAGAAAATTGTATACCGTTTCATACTTCCTCTCCTACAGAAAAATCTTCACTTACAAAAAAATGAGCTCATATGCAGAACATGGCAGTTTTATTCTATTAAAAATCTGAAGCTTTAATTTTCAACAATGTTTTACATTACGCATGAATTTAACCCCTTCCGTACCAGCGTATGTATATGAAGATTACATGCAAAACCAGTTTTTCGGGCATTTAGATTTAAAATATCAAGTAGTAGTTTTCAGATAAATGAGATGCTTTTATTCATATTAATAAGAAGAGATATAGGTATCGATACTTAAATCGATATATATATATATATATATATATATATATATATATATATATATATATATATATATATATATATACTAGCATTATTGCCCGGCGTTGCCCGGGTAGATATATAGATATAAAATATTTCATGCATTCCATCAAAAAAATAATGGGCTGCACTCCCGCTCTTCATGTTCATCTGGCCAGACAGAATGCGCTTAGCACGTTTCTACTGAAATGATATACAAACAATAAGAAAGAAAGAAACTTTGAGCCTGCGGACCTTCGTCTGATTTTAAGGTCATTCCCAACCCCCTTTCTAGCGCTCTTTGAAGTCTGACCCCCCCCCCCTCCGTCATCCTCAAACCACCCCTCTTAACGCAGCTGGTTGAGGAGAATCCACAGGGGGTAGACGCATCTCTATCGGGCACAAAAAACATTAAAAAATTAATTAAAAAAAAACTAATTGAGCCCCAAATTTCGTTTTTCCTGATTTAAGTTTCTCGGGTCCAAAACATTAACTGTGCCGAATTTGGTCCCGGTGGGTGAAACAGTCTATTATTCTATAGCGGACAAACAAACAGATAAGCTCTTTTTTATATATATATATATATATATATATATATCTAAATCGATACATATAGAAATATAACGATATCTAAATCGATACACATAGAAATATAACGGAATATAAATCGATACACATAGAAATATAACGATATCTAAATCGATACACATAGAAATATAACGATATCTAAATCAATACACATAGAAATATAACGATATCTAAATCGATACCCGAAATCGATTAAGTAAAAATTACATAAAAAATTAATTTACTGTTCTGTCACCAGTGGATTCATACGTGGACCCACTTGTGTTTGTTTAGAATCAGGCCATGGATCCATTACGTGGATCCACTGGTACAGAAGGGATTAAGACATCAAAATAACAATCACGCTAAACATTGATTTTTGATTTATTTAAATACAAGTTAATGGGACTATTCCTTTTGCGGCCATGAATTCCTACTAATATCGATTATATCTGTAAATAAACAAACTATCTTTATTTTGCAAACTAAGGACTCTAGACCGAAAGGTTTGGCTCCAGTCTTTTGATAAAAGGGTTTTTAGATGTAACCGTTAAGAGGTGAGGTACCTTTTAGAGACCAAGAGACTCGCCAAACATATTCTACTTTCAATCACCAGTAGTTTCTAAAATAATTTATTAAGAAATATGCAAATTTTACTGTGGGTTAAACACTCTTTCTTCTTTATAAATATTTCACTCAATTTTTTCTACCTGGAAGAGAATTTTTTTATTTTTTAAATTTTAGCTATTGTTTTTTTCATTGTTATGTGATTGTGCGCATGATATCACCAGAACAATTGGCTAGAATACCATGAAATTTTATACACGTTCAATATAAACATGTATCATTAAAACAATTATGTCATTCCTACCATAAAATTTGAATTACAATAAAATTTATAAAAAAAATTTCTGAACTTAAAATTACTTTTTTTTTCTCTGTGTAGAACTAAGAATTTTGATTTCAACGTTCATCATTTTAAAGATATATTATGCAACTCAATTTCAAAATTTAAAAAATTCGTATATTCATTAATATACGGACGCAAGTTTGCGCGCAATGACATAAAATTGAAAAAAAAAACAATGGTTCAAATTTTAAAAAAATTAAAAATTTATCCCCAAGCTAGAAAAAAATTAAGAGCCATATTTATAAAGAAGAAAGTGTGTTTAACTCGCAGTAAAATTTGCATATTTCTTAATAAATTAATTTAGAAACTACTGGTGATTGAAAATAGAATATGTTTGTCGAGTCTCTTGGTCTTTAAAAGGTACCTGATCCCTAATTTGGTTTGCATAACAGGTGAGTACGGAACTACCTACTGTCTCAAGAAGTTTTGGTAAAACATAAGTCAAAGCGACGGTACTACAAGTAAAAACATTTATAGCTGATATCTCACGATAATGGGAATGATTTCCTTGGACGAATGGGATTCATCGAGCCCAAATAAATTGAACAGTGCCCCACTATAAATCGACTTTGCGTCGATATCAAGAGACGGCCAACAACAAACAAGAAATTTTGGAATTGTGTCCCACAATAAATTGACCTTGCGTCTATAACGTTAGAACTACCATGAGACTAATCTTAAACAACAGATTCTCATTGTGGCGTCGATAGCTTTAAAAGGTGACTGCCTACGTTCGGAGCCAATTTTAAAAAAAAAACGTTTTTTTAAGGATTTTTTGGTCTTTTATGGTAAAACAGCATTTAAAAGTAAAAAATTAAAAAAAAACTTGCTTGTAAATACCATACTTTTTTATAAATTGGTCAATTTGAAGTAATTTTTAATGAAATTTAGCTAAAACGCCTATCACTCTTCACAAAATTATAATGCTATTATTTTAATTTCCTTCTTACACATGATACATATAACAGTTATCTTCAAAATGACCTACAATCTAAGACAAATTTTAAAATATAAAAATAATACAGACAATTTCATGTTTCAATATGAAAATTTTCCCCGATTCGTCATTCCTTTCCTTATAAAAACAGCCCCAAGCAAAAAAAAAATTATTATACAACAATTATTGTACGTCATTTCATTAACAATAGCATCTAAAACATTTCCTGAAAATTTTATGAAATTATATGCTTTATTATGTGAAATATCATGATAACGGTAGAGATTTGTGCTAAAAAACATAATTCTGAGAAAAACGCATTTAAAGTTATTTGTCACTTCAATTTTGTATTAGACAATCTTTTTTAAAATAGCTATAACTCTGCTTCTAATTGATGTAGAATAAAAATCAAAATGGTTTTGAAAATATAAAAGATTGAATTACAAGATTCTTGCAAAAAATGAAATGGACCAAAATAGCCAAAAATGACATTTTACACGTAGGCAGTCACCAAACTGCAGATAGACGGCTCACAGGAATGTTCAGCTTGTCTCATGTCTTAATCTTGGATTAGTAGTGTCGAAATATTTCGCATTCACCTACCTTGTTCAACATCACCACCACTAGCATGAATTTATACTCCGATGTCACGGTTTGCTCGAGTGTCTTAGTGAGAGCAATCAAGCATATTTACCGAACGAAAACGACAAGACTTTTTTTTAATTGAAAAATACTCATAGAATTCCCGTGTACCATAAAGTATCACACGGGACTTACAGAGGTAAGTATAAAACAAAGAGAACAGTAAAGAAACAGATGAAACAAAATAAAAGAAAAAGAAACTAAGAAGGACTACAAATATTTACAATAAATTTACAAAATAAGCCGAAAGCACTCTTCCCTGAAACGAGCAGAAAGAGACTAGGAGGCAAGTTAATATTTAAGTCCTTAAGCGCCAATTTAAAAATAGTTCTCTCCCTGCCGTATTTCGAACACAGAAACAGAACATGTTCAGTATTTTCCTCGCCACCAACGCTGCAGTCACAGGGGGTCACCGAACACAAGTTGAACTACAAGACTTTGTGAACAAAAAATATTTGCAATACTATCACGTGCTACATTCTGCACCCGACGCTTAGAGACGCAAAAGGGCCCGCCTTTTCATTTCCATCTTTAACTTTTCTCTATACCGGATCCTTTTTCTATTGGGGAGCCCCAATTCCACACCCCAATTGGGATCCCCAAT
Source organism: Dolomedes plantarius (assembly GCA_907164885.2). Classification (NCBI taxonomy): domain Eukaryota; kingdom Metazoa; phylum Arthropoda; class Arachnida; order Araneae; family Dolomedidae; genus Dolomedes; species Dolomedes plantarius. Next base: position 35,148,413 of record OU015501.1, read on the forward strand.
TGGGGTGTAGGAATCGGGCTGCACACCCCTTTCATCAGACATGGCAACGACATCAATATCATGGAAAATTCTCTTGTTTGGTAGAAGATGGGGTTGGAAACATTCTATGGGTAAAAATCCTCATGTCGCGCGTCCCATGTAGGCGAATATCTGCCTATTTCAAGATGAAATAGGCAGATATTCGTGCCGAAATTCGGGTACTGGGGAGAACCGTGAGCATTTAATTTTATGAAGTGGCGGGCAGGAACTTGGAACTGCAACCAAACAGGGGTCCAAAATGTTACAGAGAGATCGGTTTTCAATGTCCGCCAGAAATTCGAATTGTTTTAATTTTAAGTGACCCTGTGATCACCCACAGCTTATTTTCTTTCATTTTGTGTTCTTAAGGGCAGGCAGCATATATTTTGAACAATTTCAACAACCCGAAAAAAGTTTTAAGGGAAAATGAATTAAATTATTAAATATCTTAATACTTTTTTTCTTAACAAAAAGCGACGTTTAGAAATACAATTTGAATTGTGAGTCTAATGTATTTTCCCAACTTGACTGCAATGTTGACTAAAGTTCCCTTTGTTAAGAGAATGAATTTACGTCTGTGGTAAACCCGAGACCGAGATCCCATTGATTCTTCTAACCTGTAGTTAGAGATAGGTATTATCAGCCTCTCTTAATTATTTTTTATATGTCCGGTCTGTTCAGCCCCATGTAGCAAAATATAACCATAATACGCCAAAATTCAAACAGATTTTGTAGAAAGGAAAAAAATGAATGTAATAAATTAACAGGCAGGAAAAATTTGCAGGACCGGTAAATGTTATAGAAAACTTCTTTTGTTACTTAACTGCTTTATTAGTCTTACTTAACTAGAGGCTTAAATTACATTTTTTTCACTAAAAATAATGTAATAATATTCGAAGCTGTAAGTACACTTTCTTCTGAACTAAACGAATTTCAGTAATGGAAGGAAACATATAAATGAATCATTAAACTATGATGTAACCAAAGAGAGGTTTTAAACACAAAGTCATTTTACTTTAAATGGATTGGTTTAAAAAATTCCTCATCGTAGCGCAAATTCTCTTGCTGACGCTATGAATTTCAGAGAAGCTATTAATTTCCCAAACTTCGATGATGCAAATCCGTTTGTTACTGACGGAGGAAATAAGCTCTAATATTTATTTGGTTGTGGTTAGCTAACATTTAACGGAAACAGTTATCAGTAATGGGGCCTTTCAATGTTGTACTTTTATCTCTATTAAATATGAGCGAATTATATGTTTTATATATAGTAGTCCAATGCTCGTAATATTTGTGTAAATTTAATCAAAGCGAATTTTTTTATTTGTTTTAATATACATGCTAAAATATTGAATAAAATTTCAAAATACAATGATTTTTAATGAAACTGATTTTAATTTGAATAATATTTTGCATCTGTAAAACCTTTTACCTAAAATAAAATAGAAGCAAAAGTGAATTGAAGCAGATTTAAACCAGTTTTAAGCATTCATAAGAGAAACAATGGCTTCCTCAGCATAATAATTTAAAAAAGAATAGACAGAATACACATATAAAAAACTATTTTTAATACATTTATGCATTACAGAAACGGTATAGTGCCATTTATGATTTCCCTGAATTAAATTTATCAGACTGATTGCTGTGTATAAAATATCACCCAGTTCCCACACTTATTCGACACTCACTTTCAAGAAAACGTTATACACGAATATTTTTTTTGTATCTTGTCTGTTCTTGCAATCTCACTTGCAGATCTTATCATAATTGTAAGAATGTGTCTAAATAAAGTTAAAAAAGACTGAATAGATATGGTGTCATTAAAACACTTATAAATTAGTTTGATCTTTTAAAATTCTGGCTTTCAAAATGTATATCAGAAGTTAGGCTTAATAATATAGTCATGGATCGCTAAATAAATTAAGGCAGTTAAATATAAACTACATTGTGCGTGTTTTGTTGTACAGTATTAATAAAATTTTCTTGTACTCAATCTATATTTGATTTTACAGAATACGAGATGTAAATGCTAACATTGAATGTCTTAACATTTACAATTCCCCTTTACAATGTATATATATATATATATATATATATATATATATATATATATATATATATATATATATATATATATATATATATATATATATATAACATAGTTCTTAGCCACATAAGTTTTTACCTAAATAATTATTCTAAATGGCAGTCAACAAACATAGGCCTGTGGCAAAGAAAGACTGTTAAATTACATCTAAGAACTTTATTAACTAACAATAATTAAAATCAATTCAATCCATGCCAAGTTCCATCTCCCAGCTCGCGACGCGTGGCTTCGTCCAGTGGCGGACAACTCTAATCTCTGGTCTGCCAACTTATTCTTTGTATTTAGCAGCTCAAACTCCCCATAAAACTTCTAGAACATCTGTATGACGTAGCACGGAAGATGAGGCTAGGGCGTTGCTTTACTGTCCATCAAGTCCGATTCTATGTTTAGCTCCTCGTGGTTTCTTCCCGACACTTCGTAGAATTGAGAATAAAATTGGCTCTTGTTCGTTCTATGCAATGTGAAAAATAGTGACGTTTGACACCTTCAATTTTGATCTGCTCTGAAGTCCCCTTTAAATTATTTTAACCCCCTTCCTCTCTCTAATAAATTCTTTATACATACATACATACACACACACACACACACACACACACGCGCGCGGGTCCTTTTCGCAGGACTACTGATTTAACAAATTTAGATCTAGTAGCTAACTGGAGACTAAGTGACAGACAAACATTTCTAAAAAACAGTGTAAGTAATTTCGTAAGTTCACATAATCGCTTTAGCAGTAATTGTAAAAAAACATGGAAATATTTCTATAAACTGTAGGACAAGCAGTATTAATAAGAGATATATATTAATTGGCTTAAATATAAAACCTCTCACCCGTCATAATTTCTTTCTCGTATTAGCTAAATTTAAATTTTAGACACACGTGTACCTACAGTTAAATCATTCATCTCAGCGTAATAGGGGAAGGTTATTCAGAGCCTTTATTTTAAATAAACAAATTAAGACATCTTCTAAATTTCTAGGTACAGTGGAATCTCGATCTATCGTTTTCGAAGGGACTGACTGAACTAAACGATGGATGCGGGAAAACGATAGATGCGGGAACCTACAAAAAACTATTAACATACCTTAAAGTTTGATATCCCTAAAATATATTCACTCACATACATAAATGCATACATACTGTAGTGTAATTGAGGATAAAATTACAAAGTTGTACTGAAATCCAAGATAATAAAAAAAAGAAATACACGTAGGTACACAGGAATTTAAATTCAAATAAAAGTTTTTAATCTTCGTTTGTTTTTTGGCCGTTTTCTCTCCACAAGTAAACAATATTTTTTCTGTGTTGGAAATTGCATTCCTTTCGGTAACGGTTATTGTGTGAGAGTATAAAGAAGCGTCAGCCGTGAATGGTTTGTAACTAGAACCATTCCATTGCACTGGATGGGGTCCGACATAAGACCACCAGGAAGTTCTGCTTCCGGGTGAAACCCTCATCGGCCAGTGTAGAACTGCAGCAATCAAAAACTTTTCGCACCCTAAACCAAACACCAGGGCGCCTCCATCGCAAGGCCAAGACAAAAGCCAGAGGACAGCAGGAACCGCTCAGGTCCGCTGACTGTGAGCCATTTGATAAGAACAGAAATGTTGAATAGTCAGAGAATTTGGAATGCGTTTCCTAAAATAGGATACTTCAGGGGCTAAAAAATTAAGGAACACCAACGACGAACAAATAATGGGAGTGGTACGATTATGCGAAACCAGGCTATACAGCAGAGAATAAAAATACGAGACCGTGCATCTCAAATGTTCTGCTCATTGTTTAATTAGAGCGTCATTCTAGCTCAGTCCAAACATTTATATTTCACGTTCAGTTATTATGAAAAAACGATCGATCCGATAAATTAATGTAAAGCTGCGATATTCTGAAAGAATATTGCGGGAAACGATGGATCGGGGAACGATCCATGCGGTCTGTTTTTGCTTGTTTTCTATGGAATTTATTCGGGACTGGATGAAATAAACGATGCATACGGGAAAACGATCGTTAGGGGAACGATCGATCGAGATTCCACTGTATTTCACTTCACTGCGTGTTTTAAATAAGGTTTCAGTTAAATTCTTATAACTATCCGAAACTTAATGAATAAGAAAATTAATCGAGTGTGACCTGCATAATATTGTCTTTATATATTTCTAAATATTTTTTATAAGGATTAATTTATTTTACTTTTATATAAAAAAACAAAATCCACGACTTTGTCTACGTCACTGTCATCATTATGATCTTACTGAAACTCTATAATTTAGAAATACAAAAATATGTGATTTTAAAGTTCAGTCGGCTTCATCGGGAAGAGTAAGTGAAAAGGCAATTCATTTGTGCATTGAATGCGACATTGTTGTGGAATAACTGAAAAAAAAAACCTGAATATAAAAGCACCACACTAGTGAAAACTGACACAAAAAAATCTTCAAAATTCCTTAAATAGGTATAGTACATTTTCTATTAAAATCAGCATGAAACTCAAACAAAAGTAAATGTAATTTTGGATAATGTTGTAAATTTAGACATGCACATATCATCGAATTTAAGCATCTATTTTGAAGTACTGGATTATATATTTTTTTCAACCACACTTAATTAAAATTACTATGATAGGAGAATGTCAAATTATTAAACCAATCAAAAGATTGTTTCAGTTCAATATTTTATTAAATTCATATTCATTTCCTGTGTAACTGGGGAATATATTTTTGTGCAAAACCATTTGTCTAATTGCATACTTAAACCACTTTTGTTTTATGCAGAAAATGTGATAATGATTTCCAATCTTTTGACGAATAAAACTTTATGCATGTAGCAATTTCCTCAGAATAGGAAAACAAATGATAATCACTAGGGATTTCAATTCTTCCATTCCTCGGATTAACATTTGTGAGAGGAAAGGGAACTTCAATAACTATATGCGTAAGAAAACGTAATGTGCGCGGTTTTTTACTTGCTCTCTCTTCTAATTAAAGAGTGGTTATGTAAACTGGAATTAGAATTTGAGTAATATGTAATTTATCTGTTAGTACAAATAAAGAACTTCTTTAAGTTTAGATTTATGAATCTAGTTTAAATACAATTTTCAGTTCATAAATCAATATCTATTTTTTTATACAACTTACTTTAAATCCTAAGAATAACTTTTCTTATAGGTTACTGAAGTAGGCAGCATAACTGCCGTCTGGCTGTAGCCGAATGGCTATGGCCCGGGCATTCGGTCCTAGAAGCCGTGGGTTCGAGTCCCATATCTCGCATGGATATTTGTAATCGTTCGGAAACGACTTTAAACTGCAGGTTCCGATCTAGTTTGCTGTTTTGTAACAAATATTGGCCGTAACGCTCTCAAAAGGCCAATAAATAGTTGTTACTGCAATTTTTCATACCATTTTTAAGTCAACACAATTTTTGATTGATTAAGCGTAGTATATATATATATATATATATATATATATATATATATATATATATATATATGTGTGTGTGTGTGTGTGTATGTATGTATGTATGTGTGTGTATGTCTGTATGTATGTGTGTGTGTATGTATGTATGTATGTGTGTGTATGTATGTATGTATGTGTGTGTGTGTATATATATTATGTATATATAATGATTCCGTGACAATTCTAATAATTTATGTTTACATTTATGGCAAAATTGCCTGGAGGGTCAACGATGGGCCTGAGAAAAGGATCTTACAGGGTTTCTAAATTAAACAATGAATCTCGCATTGAGGACATGTATTGGTTCCTGGGATTTATGGGGCTTAATTATGGGACACTTGTTATACTTTTTTGTACCCACTTTTCTCTAGGTCAAGAAATAACCTCCAAATGATTTAATTACTTAAAATGATATATGGACACCTTATTGTAAATAATCATTAGACATTTTGACTCATATCAGAATTAATAAATAAGTAACACAAACGATGAAGAATACAGTATTGAGCTAGAAAAATAATATTCTCCATTTTTTTAATTGCTCTGTTTTAAAAAAAAATATTGTATTGGTTTTACATTGAAATTTAGGATAGCTACATGATCTAAAATTATGATTCTTTATTCATCCATTCTTCAAGAGAAAATAAGTTAATGCGATAACGATTCAAAATTATGGTAATATTCATTGAAGAATCTCTGTCTGAGTAAACAATGAATACCTTAAATACACAATTAATAAGTAAACGTGTCTAAACTAAAATCGATATAAAAATATATACATTTATTTGCATTAAGTAAATATATAGAAAGAGTAAACAAAATTTTCGGCTGAATGAAAATTTGAAAATAAATAGTTTGTTTCTAATACAAGTCTCTGAACAACAAATGATTTTATACATCTTATGAAAAGACTCTTAGAACCTAGTAAACGCGTATATCAATTTTTAAAAGAATATGCTTGCATTAATTTAATTAAGTGGATTACTTCCCGGCAAAAAACAAAAAAAAATCTTAATTACGCTACAGTTACGAAATAGAATCGAATTCTCTAGCATTTCTTAATTATCTAACAAATGCCAAGTAAATGTTAACAGAATCTATTCACAAATATTTTATTTTGGATAAGTAGTTGGATTGCTTTTTGATGTTTCCTGGAAATGAATTGAATACTTTTATAGGAACTAAAATAATAAAAATGAACTGTATATGTGTTTATCAAGATTGTGTTCACATCCAAAAAATTGTATTGCATTGATTTCAGGAATGTATTTGAGTCCTGTTCTGATAAATAGCATGTTTCATTTTTCGGTAGCCGAAGAAAATTGATTCAAAGATAAATAACTGTTGAAGGATAGATTTAGTGAGAACTAAAAGCCAGATAGCAAATCCAGAAGGTCGTTCGTACTTTATGGAAAAGATTTTGATAGTTAAGTTTTATGTATAAATGCTGTATTTTATGTGGTGATTTGCTTCCATCTGATAACCATGGTTCTTGACAATAGGTCTAGCTCGAATTTTCCATGAAAGTAAATTTTTGCTTAGTACTGTCATGTCAGTTTTACCTCATTCCTCTTGGACCGTTTTCCAAAGTCTGTTCAGTGTTCTTAGATGCCGTTTTCATAAGGCTCCTATTAAAAAACTGAAATCGCAAAAGTCTATTGGAGAAGATTCAGGTTATTTTACAGGTATTTCATTAAATTGGATACATTTTATTCCTGTTTGTGATTCTTTCTTTGCTAAATAAGCGGCAGTTGATTTAGGCGTGTAACTAGAGGCTTTGTCCATAAGAAGCTTAACTTTATCAATGTCCTTTCCATATAAGGCTGGAATTTCTTCTTCAAAAATTGATTCTAAAATATTCTACTGATAGTAGAGTGAATTAGTTTTGGCTTTACTTGAGACTTTTTTATTTTTAGTTTCTCGTTGTAACAAAATCCTGCTACTATCATGAACTCCTTTGAGAACACTGACGAAGCAATTTCATATGGTCATGCCCATCAGTTGAGCAATAGAAAATTGATCTTTTTTTTACTACAATTAGTTAAATACACCCATGCCCCATCGAGTGTTACCACAAATTTTCATTTTTCAGCAGCTACATGTTTTTCATATAATTTTCTGCAATTTGTTTTTCTTTCAGCAATATGCTTTGGAAAAACCAGATGAACTTTAGGTTTAAACATCTTTTTTTAACGTCATATCTTTATGAATGATTTTACTTACAGTGCCAGAAGACATTTCTAGTTTTAATGTAATAAATCTCTGAGTCGGCGGATTTTCTTTTAGGATCAGAGACTTCACTTTTTTGATATTTACCTGCGTTCGAACAGTCTTAGGATGAGGTTTAGTGGTCATGTTTTCATTTTTACTTTCAGTTAGGCGTTTTTTCCCTTTCAAAATTAATATATTATAAATACCTTTTTTTGAAATGTCATAACCGAAATTTTTACACTGCTTTATAATTTGTTGAAACGAATATTTCTCCCCGGAAAGTGCAGTTACGTAACCTTCGAGCCATCTATCAATTTTTGGAACCATTTTCAAAATACATGTTTTAGTTTACATTCCAATCAAAGCAAAACAATAGCAGACTATTATTCTGAAGTTGCCAAATATTTATTTCAAAATGCAAATGCCAAAAACCAATTACAAAATTGTTTCCATTAAGTGCGAACGCCCTTCTATATAAATATATTTTGCTATTTCTTTAAGGTTATTATATACACAAAATAACTTCCACCTATTTATACGTCTTTATCCCAAAATGTGTAGTCTAAAAAGGCTTTGATATGAATACATATTTTAAATATAGTCTGTAACAGCTTCAATTTATCTTATTGGAAAGAAAAATTCAAAGATATGTTGTTTTCCAACGCACATTGGTAAAACAATCAGATCCATATTTAACTTATAAGTCAAAAATGGTTTCATGAATCTCCTAAAATTAGTCAGTTTTTTCGACTACGGAGAATTTGATTGCTAGTGAGGCTGCTTTAAGTGTTTAGATGAACATCTTTCTGCAATTTTGTTGCATTAAAATTAATTATTAAATAATTTAAAAATTTTTTAAATACTGCGATTTAGGTGTATTACTCTACGCATTGCCCCTCTGTTTTATGGATGTGTGTAGGTCCTTGTTGATACTGCGAACCGCATTTTCGTAGAAAGCGTGTACTGGCTGACTGATACTGTGTAAAACCGATTCAACTTCAAAACCGAATTACTATTATAATTAGTTTAAGGGTAAATTGCACCTGCACTCAACAGAAACAAGCATAATTTTAAATTTTATAATTGCCATTTTCATATACTATGTTTACTCCATTTTATTATACTGCTTTTAAGCACAAAAATGGGAATATTTAAGCAATGGATTAAATAATTTTAGATTATTTTGGGGACAAGGTACCTTCTTAAATTTTCAATTCTTAAATTTTCAATATTTTACTTTACAAACCACATGAGTACATTTAATCTTTTTTTACTACATTGAAGTCACTTAGAATTCACAAATAAGTATTTTGGGGAAGAATAAGATTTGGTTATCAAAAAATTCTTCAAAAATGCTAGAATTTTTCAAAATTCTCCATTCGCGTTAATTTTTTTCTGATTTCTTCTAAATTTCTCAGGATAGTTAATTGAAGTGTTTGTCATAAAACTATGCATAGTTCTTTGAAACCACAAATATTTTTCAAATTTATAGACCATGAAATAAAGTAAAAACATGCAAAAACATAAAAAAATAGTAAGCAGAATTTAAAAAAAAAATTTAAGATTGTAGATTCATACAGAAAAAGATCAATGCACAATTATGTTTACACATATATGGTAAACTTATATAAAAAAATAAGGTTTTTAAAGTATCTGGAATGCGCATGGAACATATTATGTGGAATTAAACAGGTAATAAAATAATGAGATCGTATAGTGACACTTTTAAAATTGTTATTTCGAGAAAATACATTCTGACACATGTCTGAGATAATTAGAAAAACAAACCCAATTTTAATAAATAATATTAGCATTTAATTTCTCTTCTTATTTAAAATTAATTTTATCGTTAGTTACAATTTGCACAGAAAGAACATAATAATTATCTACATACATTAAGAAAGTATTTGAACACATAATAAAAACCTAGCTACATATATTAATTATTCTGTGATCTCGCCTGATTATATATATTACAAATTAATTTTACTTACCACCACCCTTATTGTAGACTGATGATTATTACTCATTGTTGTACTAAACTTGGTCCAAAAGCAGACCAGAAATCTCGAGATATATCAGCATACAAAAATGGCGACTGGGGCTGAAGAGCGGACAACCTCGAGCTATATCACAGTCGTAGCTTTTTTTTTTTTCAACTGACTCAACAAACCGTTAAAACTTCCCAGCAATGAAAATCGCAGAAAATTTACCTTTCAGACATATGATTGGTTAAAAAGATGGTTGTTGGGACGTTGCTATGGAGGAACTATGTCCCCCAAATGACCGAGAGGGTGGCAAGTAATTCTCCCTACTTGTGCAAATGACCTTGTGTACTATCCGTACTATTACAGGTCACACTCAATTGCCTACGGGAGGCACATTCTCTTCTTCCAGGAAAACAGGTACGAAAAACCACAGGAATGATTTTCAGCACATAGACAATTTAAGATTTACAAAATAAAATAAATACACTTATAAATGTGCATGGAACCAAATTAATGTTGTTTCGAAATTGTGAAATAAGAAAATAGTATTTTTTCTTTAGAGTTAAAGCAGTATAATAATCAAAATAATTACAAAAATCGAGTTCCATGTCACAGACAATTTTGAGAAATGTTAGCATTTTTAAAGAAATTTGAAAACCAGGCATTATTCTGCAAAAAACGCACCTTATTTAGCATTCTAAGGCTCTTAAATGTAGTAGAAAAGAATATTAATTAATCTCATTTTGTATATAGTGTTCAAAATTGAAAATTAAAAAATTCGAGGTTTAATGTCCCTTATCGCATTCACTGTTTCAGCGTATCCACTATTCCCAGTTTGTAACACATTCAATACATTGTAAAGGGAAATATTTTTCTACATTTGGAAGTGTTGTAGCAAATTAAGGATGAAAATAACTCAACTCATTAAAATATGATATCATACTTTTTTTGTATTATTGGATATATAAGTGATTTCAAAACTGAATTAATTTAGAAAATTTTCTAAAATTGTCCACCATTATAAATTATATATATTTTTTAAATTTACGAAGTATCTATAAGTATAAAAGGGCCATTTGGAGTAATAACAGCACGCTAAACTTTCTGCACGTTTTAAAAGTACTATTCCATTTTGATGAAAAATAAACTGTTTTTGATTTTATTAAATTTTAAATTATTTAAAATAAAAAAAGCCACCTCGTCGACACGTGCGTTAAAATTTTTTATGTAAGGAACAGCGGGTTGTAGGTAATCCAAACCAATGTAAACTATTCTAAAACATTCAAGGAATGATATAAAGTTAGATTGAAGAAATTGAATGCTATACGTCTGTTTTCATGCTTTTTTTATAGGATTGAATTATATCTGTATTTAATACGTTTAGTATTTATGACTTCAATTGTGAAAATGAAAGTTTCGTATTTCAAATATATTTTACTAAATAAAATGGTGTACTTTTTTTCACATAATTTTCCTATTACGTTTATTACAATATATTAATTTAGGAAAATCTTAATTCGAAATATCCTTTTTATGTTTCTAATACGTGTCTGATCTGAATAATTGTCCTCTATTTTTAATTTGTAATACCAACTTAGAAACTAATTTCACTGTGATCAGGAATAACTTTTCAATTACAAAGTTATCGGAGAAGTCATAATTCCATGTTTTCTTAAAAATTAATATAAGTGAGCATATGGATACAATTATTCTTTGAGACACATAGAAACTCTCTCAAGGGAAAATATCACTAGTAAGCTGAAATACTGACGCATTGAATCTGTAAAGAACAGATTCTTTAAACAATTGATATATTCAGGGCCGGCAACAGGGGGGGGGGAACAAAGGGGGCAAATGCCCAGGGGCCCGGGCTGGCAGGGGGCCCGGTTAAATATGAGTTGACTAAAAAATGTATACAATGTTCAAATATTGAGTGGAGAGGGGGGCCTGCTGTATTTTTTTGTCCCGGGCCCTGCCTCAGTTGACGGCGGCCCTGGATATATTAGATATATTTAGGGCTGCTTGTGAATAGATATATAACTGATATCAGGTGTTACATTAAATCATTGTCTTTTCGTTAAATATTCTGGAAAAATATGTTTATCTACTCTGAACGTAGATATTTAAAATTGTTTTTTCTTTCCTTTTCTTTTGTGCCACGATCTATGGACATTTAAAACGTAAATGTGGTGACGTTTATCTCTATAACTAACCTGCAGTGACATCTAATAAGTTGAAGGTGTTTTAACCCAAAACTCTCTTAAGGGGACAAGGGAATTTCATTCTCTTTTTTTCAAATATTCAATGTTTTACTCTATATACCACATAAGTATAATTAATATTATATTTTACTACAATGAAGTCATTTTTAATGCACAAATAATTATTTTGTGGAAGAAAAACACCTGCTTTTCAAAAAATTCTTCAAAAATGCTGAACTTTTTCAAAATTCTCCATGCGCATTCATTTTCTTCTAATTTGTTCCAAATTTCTTAGAATTGTTAATTGACGTGTTTGTTACAAAACTGTCCATAGTTCTTTGAAACCACGAATATTTTTCAAATTTATAGACCATAAAATAAAGCAAAATAAAAAAATAAAAGGTGCAGAATCTATATATATAAAACGCGTAGGTATGCAGCACAAAAATCGACGATATTTCTACACTCCGAATGGCAACGGCTGGAACTACCAGATGTAAACATTAGCGGCCTCCGCAATTTGCAACCGCGTGTCAACATGAATTTACGCTCTGAAATCAGAAATGCTGGAAAGCAAGATGAAAAGTGAAAATTGGGAACAGTCTCAAGAAAGAAAGCGAAGAAATAATTCATTAAGCGAGAGGTGTGAAAGAGAGAACATAAATGATCGCGGGGTTAGGCTTAACCGTTGCTGACAATGCAACTGTCAGCCAGTAATAGTTAATTTTCTACACTTTTTTCAGTACTTGCTGAATTTTTACTCCATTTTATAAGTGAAGAAAATTTCCCAACAATTTATTATTTCATATGATTAAGTGTAGATATCTGAAATGTGAACAATAGAACATACAGAGAGTGATGAAATCCACACTATATTTTAGTACTTGCTGAATTTTTACTCATTTTATTAAGTGAAAAAAATTTTCCCCAACAATTTCTTATTTGATGTAATGATAAAGTGCAAATATCTTAATTTTGAAAAATAGTACATACAGAGAAGGATATAGTTTTTAAAATCATTGATGTTGAGTTTCTCAGTCTTATCTTTAACTCTGTTCTGAAGTAACGGAAATTCATATTTTTTAATCACGTTGTTTTAGAATCAGACTTATGGAGAATACCCCTTAACAACGTATATTTATGATGATAGGTAATGGTAACATTCCTTACATATGTTACTTTCAGTTGAGTTGTTTTTCAAAAGAAAATATAAAACTAAAAGTGACCATGCTGATCGCGTAGCGGCGAGTTATATATATACACTGCTGGCCACTGTAAATGCAACACACTGAAGGAAACATGCAAATAACATGAAATTTACAACATGCATTAGCGGAGGTGAGATATGCAAATGATTAGAATTTCAGCGCAGACGCACATCACGCGCGCCTGTGGCGCCACTTCAAAGCGCTATTTAAGGCTTGGAGATTTCGACGATTTCAAGTTCGGCAATTGTGTTTTTCTTGTGGTTTTTTCAAAAAAACGATCAATTATGCCTCGTCGAAAACAGCGATCATCTTTTGATCAAGTATCCGAGTTCGACAGAGGAAGGATAGTGGCCTACCGAGATTGTGGATTATCTTTCAGGGAAATCGGTAGTCGTGTTGGACGAAACCAAACAACTGTAATGCGGATATGTGATCGCTGGATGCAGGAGGGTACGACGGACCGGTGTGTTCGATCGCATCCACCTCAGTGCACCACTTCACGTGATGACCGGCAAATTGTACGCATGGCAGTGACGGATCGCTCAGTCACATCACGAACCATAGCACAGCACATGCAGTCTGTAACGCATCATCCAGTGTCTGCGCGTACCATTCGACGCCGTTTACAGCAGAGTGGTCTGTCCGCAAGACGTCCATTGCTTTGTCTACCCTTGACGCAGAACCACAGACGTCTCCGCCGCCAATGGTGCGATGACAGAAGGATGTGGACGGCAGAATGGAATGAAATTGTCTTTAATGACGAGTCACGCTTCTGTCTGCAACACCACGATGGTCGCATTCGAGTCTGGAGACACCGTGAAGAGAGGATGCTGAACAGCTGCGTTATGCACCGCCACACTGGTCCTGCACCGGGTGTGTGGATATCACTCTCGCACACCTCTAGTACTTATTGCCGGTACTTTAAACAGCCAGCGCTACATCTCCGAGGTGTTGGAGCCAGTTGTCCTTCCTTAACTTCAGGGCTTGCCCACAGCCATATTTCAACAGGATAATGCGCGACCACACGTAGCACGCATTGTCCAACGGTTCTTCGTCAATCGCCAGATTGAATTGCTTCCCTGGCCGCCTCGCTCTCCGGATCTTTCGCCGATAGAAATCCTGTGGTCCATGGTTGCTCTACGATTGACCCAGATTCCATCCCCAGCTGCCACAGCAAATCAACTTTGGCAACGTGTGGAAGCTGCTTGGTCTGCTGTACCCCAAGAACTCATCCAAAGTCTCTTTGAATCAATGCCGAGGCGTGTGGCAGCGGTGATCTCCAACAATGGCGGCTACTCTGGCTACTGATTTTGGCAGGAACCATACTTCACAGAAGTCTATAAATTTAATCATTTGATACTTGGTCAACATGTTATCTACAAAATAAATTTTGTTGTGATATCTCTTGTCTTTCTTGGTGTTGCAATTTGGGTGGCCAGCAGTGTATATATATATATATATATATATATATATATATAAAATTTATAAATATATATATATATATATATATATATATATATATATATATATATATATAATTATTAGAATTTAGATTCATACAAATTTTCGATGCACAATTATATTTTTATACGTATATATATGGTAAACTCATATTTAAAAATTTAAAGTTTTTAAATGACGTGGAATGCGCAAGGAGATTTTGAAAAATGTTTGCATTTTTCAAATAAATTCTGAAAAACAGGCATCATTCTGCCGAAAATTCCTTATTTTGATTTATTGGGGTCTTCAATGTAGCAAAAAAGTATATTAATTACTCTTATTCTGTATATAGAGTTAATAATTACAAATTCAAAACTTCGAGGTTGAAAGTCCCTTGCCCCCTTAAAAACATTAAAATCAATAGGTAGGTGGTTTTCACAAGAAAAACGTAGAAAACTTGCGATTCAGGATAGTGTTCCACCAAAATAGGTAACTTTTACTATTGTACATCATATAAGTTGAGGAACTTCTATAACTCAATAAATGCTTGTATTAAATAGCAAAGAAAATTCGACTGTTTCTTTTAACTAAATTTTATTTTATTTCAAATAAAATAAAATTTAGTTAAAATAAGACCCAATTAAAAATTTTAAAATAAATGCTAAAATATTCTAGCTTCTTCTTCTCTTTTGATTACATTTAAATAATAAATGCTTTTCTCGAGTAAAGCTTAGAAAATTATAATCTGTTAACATGTAAAGATCCGTATTAATTTAAAGTAATTTTTGCTTTTGTGCACTAAGTTTACCTTCTATAATTCAATAAATGTTTCTATAAAAACAAAGAAATTTAAATTTTCCCTCAAATCACATGTTCAATATATATGCATTAGCTGTGCGGTTCTCTAAAGACTAATAACATACTCACCCCAAACTGAACTTCCACACCCTTCATCTGGAGAATATGTAAACACCTCCAAGCTATCTCATACTGGAACATGCAAATATTTTTTTCTAACGAGGAACAATAGTCGATATAGAAGAAAAACACCTAGCTGAGGAGCGAGTTAAGGCTCGGTGCACACGAGCGCTCTGGTGTCGTTGCGAATTCGCACCGGCGCCGCACCTTCAATTCACACGACATGCGAATCCTTTGCGGTTTTGGTTGTTCCGTCAAATTTACGGCACAGATCAGCCTTTTAAATGATGGAATTTAAACAGTAGGAGTCAAACTATGCAGTTAGAAGTGCACTTGAGAAAAATATGGCTATCAATATGAAGATACATTATGTATCGAAGGATTTTACGGCAGTGGGTAAAATCAAGGGAGGATCAACTTAAATCAGATAAGAAATACATGGGCTGACTACTTCATTAGCGATATTGGAAAACTGCTATAGCAAAATGACTACATAAATGCGAATGGAAAAAGTGTCAACTTGGAAGATTGTTGTTATATTTTTTAAAAACTAGCTGAAAACCCGTACTTCGCTACGGAGTACATTCAAATTAAATACAACGGTCAATGTATGCAATTAATGCCAAAAATATCTATAAATATATTTATAATAAATACAACGATCAATGTATGCAATAGATGTAAAAAAAACGAAAAAATATATTTATAAAAATCGTAACGGATATTTTTATAGACAAAGTAATGTAGAAGAAAATATTCAATTTAAATTTAATAGGGCATACTAAAGAATATAGTACAGTAAATATAGTACAGTTTGAGGAACATGTGTTTTACTGTATTTTAATATTTTCTTGGATAATGTTCAATCATCTGCCGCATTAGCAAGAAAAAAAATATTTATTTGTCTATTTCGTTGTTATGAACGTGACGATAAATTAATTTAAAGTACCAGAAAAAGAAATCAAGTGATCAGTATTTAATAAATTAAATTCTAAAAATGAATCTTTAAAAATTCTTCAAAAATCAGAAAATGGAGACAAAGATTCGAAAAAGATTTCATTTTAAAGGAATTTTTATGATCTCTCTCGGGATATAAATTTTATAACCCTCAAATTATTATTTTAAATGCAAACTCAAAAAAAGTTACTAAAACAGCTTAAAAATTTAATTTAAAAAAATCTAAGAAGAATTTTTCAAAAATCTTTCTTAGTGCACCCCTACACTATAAGAAGAATCGCCATGCAAAATTTCAGCCTTATGGTTCAGCGGTTTGATCTGTGTGTTGTCTGTCAGTCAGTCAGTCAGTCAGTTACGGAACTGTTTTATATATATAGATAACAATAAATATTTAAAATTTTAATAAATGGAAAAATATGTTTAATTTTTGCTTTCTACTCAATCAAATTTTAAGTGTTTGGTGTTGTGTTTAATATTTAATTATGTTATTTACTGCTATGTTCTATTGTTGTAATCTTAAGGGATTTTAGAAAAAAAACATTAAAAAGATAATTCAACACAAGAATACGACTCATATAAATTTATGTGATTTGTATTTTATTTTTATTTAAGTTATTTACTGCTATGCTCTGCTATTTTTATCTAATTGCATTTGAGAAAACATCAAAAATGAATACGACACTGAAATATGACTAATGTAAATTTATCTGAAATATGTTTTTATTAAAATTGATATTGTTTTATTATTTTTTAAATTGAAAACAATAATTTTATAACTGTACTTAAGAATTTCTTCTTTTTCTTTTTGTGTTTTTTTCTTCGAAATTTGGATACAAACTTATGCAAATTCTTATCCACTCACTCAATTTAGATTTTTGTTGTGGTACTTTTCACATTTAATATCCCACAGTTTACTAAACTTTTTAACTTCCTCTATTAAAAGTTATGTGTCTACACTTTCAGCCATTTTGTTGCGGTAAAATGTCGTCCGCCTGAATTGCACGGTTGAAATAAAGGTACTGCTAAGCCGTTGTCTTTCATGCGATCAAGCAGTACATATGGGAAAAAAACCGGTCATTGCGAATTTGCAGCGACGCCTCCGTCCGTGTGAGTGGATTAGTTTAACTCTATGTCAGGGGTGGCCAAGCTCTTTAATAGTCCGAGCCATTTTTGAAAATTTGAAATTTTTCGCGAGCCGCACTTAAATACGTATTTAAAAGGTATGCAAAAAAGGTATTAAATTTTTTTTTTACAGAAATTATATTTATTGAAACATATAAATAAAAGTACAAAATATGTGTATTGAATTTAAATATTAAAAATTAAACACATTTATTTTACTTCTCTTGATAATTCTTTACAATTTGATGAATAATTGGTGACAGCACTTCTCAGTAATTCTTTGAGATGCTGGTTAGTTAATACTGATCGGTGTTTGGATTTCACGAATTTTAAAGTTGAATAAAATGATTCACATAAGTACGTTGTTCCGAATATTGAAATAATTCGACAAGCAGCCTTTTTTAATTCAGGATACTTCGATTCTGGTACAAATTTCCAAAATTCAGCAATCGGCATCGACTTATATTTTAATTGTAGAGCTTGATCTTCTTGCATCTCTATTAATTCTAATTCTCCAGATGCTTTTTGGGTCATAATTATATTGGAAATGGAAAAATCATCTTGAATTATGTTAATTTCAAATGGAATCAAAAAAAATCTAGAGTCTATTTAAAATATTTCAAGTCTTGAAATCTATTTTGGAATTCCGTCAATATTCCTTCTAGCTTTTTTATATACTCGTTGAGTTTTTCTTGTTTAATATTGGAACAAATTTTTTTAATTCGAGGAAAATGACAAATGCTTTATTTTTAATGTCCTTTTGAAAAAGTTGTAATTTAGTTTGAGAACTAAATATACACTGTGAGAGGTCAGATATTATTTTATCTTTCCCCTGCAATTGTAAATTCAGTGTTTGCAAATGTTCCTTGACATCAGTCAAAAACATTAAGTCTTGTAACTACTCGTCATCGTCTAATTCTAAATAGTTATTTCCTTTTCTTTTAGAAATGCAGTTATCAGATCAAACAAATCTACAAATCGATTTAATACGTTATAGCTAGATAACCGTCTAACAATGCAAAAGAAATTAATGTCATTTGGAAGTTCTTCGTCCTTTAATTCTTCAAGGAAATTTTTGAATTGTCGATGGTTTTTTGCATTGGTGCGAATGTAATTTACAACGTGTAACACTGTTTTCATAACGTCAGGATATTTTTAATATTTTGTAACGAGATGTTCTCGCTGAATTATGCAGTGAATCAGTATGAATTGTGGAATTTGAGAATCATCTCTTAAAAGCCCAATAAGACCGATTTTTTTACCCAGCATTGCCGGAGCTCCATCAGTTGTAATGCTTACAAGTTTATTAAGAGGCACATCAAAAGTTTTCATCATGGAATCTAATGCATTTTTAATATCGACACCGCGGGTTGACTCTTGAAGTGCTACTAAATCTAATAATTCTTCTTTAACAATGAAGTCAGGTGAAACAAAACGTATGAAAACTGCCAATTGCGGAAGATCTGTGATATCTGTCGATTCGTCAAGGGCTAAGCTGAATGCAATACAGTTCTTCAAATCATTTTTTCAGAGATGTATTAATTTATTATATTCAAGAGATGTATTAATTGCAGTTATGCGTTGTTCGGTTGTGTGTCTCGAGATGGGAATTAGCGAAACAACTTTGTGCAATGCTGCATTATTTGGATCTAAAACTTTAAGTACATCTTCCAAGATATTTTTAATAAAATCTCCCTCTCCATACGGGCGTTTTGCACTAGCAATATTTCAGGCAATAACAAAACTGGCTTCAGCTACATTATTAGCTTGATTGCTAAAGGTCATCAAAATTGACTGTTGTTTATTTAAATTTGATTTTAGAGAAGCAAGTTTATCTGATCTTAATTTGGAATTTGGTGGATACTGATTAGAAAACTGAGGATGATTGGTTTCATAATGTCGACGTAAATTGCTTGCTTTATAATTTTTGACCGTAGAATTACAAATAACGCATAATGCTTTTCCGTTATTGTCAATAAAAAAGAAATTCTCCTCCCACTCATTATTAAAACTTCTATTTTCTTGCTCGTATTTTCTTTTTTTATTTTCGTTCTCTGTCGCCATATTTTTAAAAGAACTGGAAATAAATAAATAAATTTAGAAAATACAAGTTTTGTGTTATTTAAACAATAACAACACCTGTTACATCCTAAGAAACAAATTATAGTTAACTTACCAAAAATTCCAGATTACAAATTATATCCGTAGCAAGAGTGATACAAATTGTTTCCTCTAGAGCACAATGTCAACTGTCCGTTGCAATGAAAGTTTACAAATTCAAAATCGGTCTGGAGTCGGTCGATTTCGGACGATTATGCCACTGTTTATGTTTGTTCGCGCAGTTTTCGATGAGTCATATCATTCTTAACTTGGACGGAAATGAAATTTGTTACAACGTTGCACTTAGTCTTTCATATTTATTGTCAGTAATTTAAAAGTGTAACCAACCCTTTTTTCCTCAGCAACTATCTTCTGTAATGAGTAGAGGGCGCTACGCGCCACGAGGAAGTGTCCTCTCCTTATTATTTTTGTCTTTAAAAAGGAAGAAGGGCTTCCGGGGAAAAACTCCCGCCAGACAGGCTTTGGGGTTAGTAGTTGATCTTCTAATGCCGTTGAATGTGGTTGTTGTTCTTCCTAATGTTAAAATTGTATATATGTAAATATAATTAAATTAATTATGTATGTGCTATTGTAATTAAATAAATATCTTCACCTTCTGAGATAGCGTTAGACCTGATTCCAGTTAGCTGATTTATTTTCGACGCTGAGCCTGACTAGTGGCGTTCTTTCCCGCCATAAGTGATGACCGTCGGAAGCCGAACACTGGATAAAGTCGTGAAGTTTCCACTTCATGCTGCTGTCAAGAGTTGTCGTCGCCGTCAGCCGCTGTTTTGCTTTTAATATCTATTTAGTTTTGGTTTTGGTTAGTGATGAACGTTGAAGCAACCCTCGTTCCCGCCACAAAAGACATTTTGAAACACATACGGAACGATAATCTGTAATTTTTTAAAATATAATAACACAAAAATGAAAAGGGAACTCGGGTACATTTATCGAGAGCCACAAATAATCCTTCAAAGAGCCGCATGTGGCTCGAGAGCCGCAGGTTGGCCACCCCTACTCTATGTACTCTAGGGTGGGTCGATTTTTACTTTTTTTTAAAAATCGAAATCGCCTGTGGTGGGAAGAGCTGTGTATTGCTATCAAATGTTTCTAAAAAAATTTTTTTAAATTAAAATATATTTAGCCCCCCCCCCCCGCCAGGCCCTTGAAGGTTTTCCAAAACTTAAAAAAAGCATTTTCTATTTATTTTTAAAATTTTTTAGTAATAAAAATTTTAACTGCCTGTAGTGGGAATTGTTGCATAGCAAGACCCTTTGTTTGTGAATTTTTTTAAAAAAAATTAAAATATATTTAGGCCCCCCCCGACCGGCCCTTAAAGTTTAAAAACGTAAAAAAGCATTTTTTATTTATTTTTTAATTTTTTACGTACCAAAAATTTTAGCAGCCCGTTGTAAAAATTGTTACAGAGCAAGTCCCTTTGTTTGTGAAAAAAATTATTTTGATATTGTATCATATTTAAAGGTCCCGCTAGGCCAGCGAAATTTGTTTTGAATTTCCCCGATAGATGGTGTGATTTTACTGCACGGTTTCATAAAAAAATTCATAAAAAAAGTTTCATAAAAAAGTTTCTTAAAAAATTCATAAATATAAAGAAGTCTACTGGAAAAACAAGTGAAGCTGGACAATTAAATTAAGAAAGTTTCAAAATTATGCAAAATCTACACTGTTTGATATCTCAACATGTAAGTGTCATGAATTTTCATTGTGGACATATGAGAAGTCAAGAAAAAAACCGATTTGGGAACAAGAATTTTTGGAGGACCAGAGATCTTCGACAAGAATGTTTATGTGGAATTTGGATGCTAAAATCACTAGGGTGCTAAAACTAGGAGTGGCAAGGAAAGCAATGGATACTGAACGTGTGAATAAGCAAAAATCTGAAACTGATATAAATAGCCAATCTCAACAATGTGAAAGTATTATGGATAGTAGCTCTACTTCTGAAAGTGAAGATAATTTTTATTTTGATGAGGATTTTAAGCAAGTTGCTACATCTTCAAAAGAAGTGGGCAGCTCCAAAAGTGTATGTAAAAGTTTGTTTTCTCACTAAAAGTGAGCCTTCATGCTGGTACACAGAATCTTTGGGAAGTTATACACTACTCAAGATAGCTGAGCGATGAGCTGAAATTTGTAGTGGATCCTGTAATGATGAAAATGAATGATTTTATGGTCACCCAGAAAAGCTGCTGATTGCCATAATCAAAAACAAATGATCCTATGTGAGGAAATTAGGCTTCAGAAGAATCATGAAGGCCCGAAGACTTCCCAATGAAACAACTTGTGATTTTGTCATTCTGCCTCTCACATTTCACGCAAACGACTGTGCAGAACTGATCAATTGGAAGAAATGTTCACTTACAGAACCTCCTCTTACTAAACATATACCCAGTGCAGATGTTGAGAAAATGACTGAAATAGGTGGCTTTATTGAAAGGAAGCTGTGGACTCTCCCATGCCGTACACAAGATGTCGAAAGGGCAGTCAAGATAGTGTCAGAGGCATCCTCATTTGTCTGTGGAACAAAAAGTCGCGATAGCTTTATACATACAACTTTGGCGTCTCGAAAGCTGATGCCAAACTTCGAAAATAAGGCAAAATATAAAGTGTAAGATTGCTATATCACTAAACAGGGAAAAAAAATGCCCCCATATTTTCTTGGATGGGTGGGTGGGTGCGGGAGGAATTCGAATGCAGCCATCTCCTCGTGGTGAATTCTGGATTATTCTGCCATAATTTTGGAAAATAAGCAAAGAGCTGTTTTAACCCTTTGACACAGAGGGGATACTGAGTTTAATAATGACTTTAATTTTTAAAATACGTTTATTAAAAATTCTGCTTCAAAGAGTTAAAATACCAAAATTTCGCCGGCCTAGCGGGGGCTTTAAATATGATACAATATCAAAATAATTTTTTTTCACAAAAAAGGGTCTTGGTATGCAACAATTTCCACTACAGGCGGTTAAAATTTTTGATACGTAAAAAATTAAAAAATTACTAAAAAATGCATTTTTTTACATTTTTGGAGAAACTTCAAGGGCCGGGCGGGGGGGCCTATATATATTTTAATTTCCAAAAAAATTTTTTACGAACATTTGATAGCAATACACAGCTTTTCCCACCACAGGCGATTTCGATTTTTAAAAAAAGTAAAAAACGACCCACCCTAATATACTCCTGATCGCAACGACACCGTATCGCTCGTGTGCACCGAGCCTAAGAGTCGCAGTATTGAGTCATGTGGGGTGTTGAGAGTTTAGAGCTAAGCCTAATATTGATAGAGAAGAACTTTATTATTGATAATTTTGTTAGTTTGTACAACATAAAAATGTAATTTTACAGAATATTTTTCTCAGTTTATATATAATATTCATAACATCGAGATTTCAAGAAACATGAACAAGAAAATTTACTTTAGTTAAAATTTTATCTTGTGAGTGATTATAACCGTACATTCATGAATATCTATGTCAGAAAATAATTAGTGTCACATTATTTCAGTTATTTATAGTTGGGCTCACATGGATCCGTTACAAATGTGTGCGTTTGTTTGAGAGAAAGATTTATAAAAAAAGGTATATAAAAAATTTGTAATTCATTGCTATGATAATTATTACGAAAATTATGTATTAATATTATGCAACTAAGTTTATTTTTATCTACACTAAGTTTATTTTTATGTACACTAAGTTTAACTTCTATAATTCAATAAATGTTTCTATGAAAACATAGAAAATTAAAAATTTTCTCTCAAATCACAAGTTCAATATATATGTATTAGCTGTTTTTGTACACTAAGTTTAACTTCTATAATTCAACAAATGTTTCTATAAAAATATAGGAAACTAAATTTTCTCTGAAATCACACGCTCAATATATTGGTACTAGCTGAGTGGCAACCCGATGTGTTACTTTTTCGATTTAAAATGAAATAGTTTAATTTCTTAAAGATTAAAAACCGTTTAATCACTTTTAAAAATATATTAGAATTTAAAAAAAACTAAATAATAATTTAAAATTTTCTTTCTCAAATTTCGATTTTTGACTTTTAAAATAATTCTTTCAAATATCCGTTTTAAAATTTTGCTTTTTATACAAAAAAGAAATTCATTCAATTAGAAAAAAATTCAAAAGGTTTTAACTTCTAATTTCCTAAAACTAAAATTATTTCTGGTACTTTAAAATTATTTCTGGATTTCAATTATTAAATGACTCGTTCTCAACTAATAATTTTTCCTTTTGGCAGCTGAGCAGAATATCTTTTGAAGAGTAGAGTTCCTGGGTCTATTGACTTTAACTCCTGTCGCAAGATGCTTATTATCAATGTATATGTGCTCAATAGAAAAAATTATTAAGTTAAATAAAATTTAAAGTTACCAGTTACATTAATATAAAAATAAATTTTAAAACCTTCAAAAAGTAGAAGGGTAAGATAAATTTAAAAATTATAAATATATTAAGATTAAATAAATTAAGATTAAATTGAAGAATTAAAAATTTTTAAAAAAATAAGTTGATATTATTTATAAAGTTACGGAAAAAATGGCCCTCAGCAAACAAGATGGAAAGTTCGCATAATAAAAGAAAAAAAAGGCCCTGTGCAGGATAAAAAAATTCGTAATAAGATGATTGCAGAGTTCAACGGGAGAAAAACAAAACACACCAAGAAGGAAAATTGGAAAATGAAGCACCGCCCAGGACTGAACCCATTACGTAGGGTTTACCAAGTCAGCGCCATAGCACTGCGCCACGACAGTGCACAGACAGTGGAAAAAGATGGCAGGTGTATCGCGGTAAGGCCGAAAGTAAATATTAATCTCGGGTGGAAAAAGTGCTTAAAAAAATAGAAAGACAGTTATGGAGAATTCAAAATTGGTGGTGGAAGAATCCTATCAGTTGCTCATTAATTAGAAACCAATTTCACGAACTTTCTGGAATTATTAGTGAGTAAAATAATAAGTCGAAAAATTACGAACTCGGCATTCAGTTAAAAGTGAGTTTTGAAAGTACGCTGTTTTAGAATGAAAACTTTTTTTTATTGAATGTATTTGGTATATTTTGGAAGCTGAACATCTAAAAAATGCCGATAAATCGTAAAATTGATATTAATAGCTGCAGAAAACCGAATTATTTGTCCATCAAAATTGTCGATTTCGGAAAATTGCTTTGGGGAAAAAGCTTCGTTTGCAATGAAAAACATTTTTAAATTTATAAAAATGTGTATATCCTTAAAGATAAAGAGTTGTAAAACACATAGAAATAAAAAAAATTGTCGATTGGTGGGCGAAAAAGTTTAATTTTTCATGCATGAAAATAGTGGAAATTTGCGAAACGGAAAGGAGCTGGCCCACCCGGAATGTCATCTGTTTCTGCTCTCCCCTTCTATTAAGTTCGGCGGTTTTAATAAGTCAGAATACTCCACCGGTTCCCCAAGCCTCTAGGGCTTATCAACCATGAATCACCTGAAGTCCAGTCGCTACGCAGCAATTCCTGAATACGCAGCCGAGGGTTAATTTCCCAAGTTCGGTGACATTTTTCATTGCTGTGTGGCTCGAGGATGCCGGACAAACAGTACAGATCTGTCATCCACTCAAGGCACCCCAAGCCCCCTCGGCGGTTTTAATAAAATAATTTAAAAATTTTAAAGTTTTGAAAGTTGAGGATAGCATCAGTGCACGCGTCTCGGTCGTCCGCGTATATCGGTACCAGTCGCGATAACCTGCTATGCTCGGTTCGCGAGATTAGCCCGTCCCCGTGTCTGCTGACTAACAAACTAACATTTGTTTACCTTCAGCTGTTATATATATGTATTAACTGTGGAGTTCTCCAAAGATAAGTAAAATCTACCCCCCCCCCTCAAACTGACCTTCCAATAAATTCATCTGGAGAATATGTAAACACCTCCAAGCTATCCCATACTGGAACGTGCAAATATGTTTTTTTAACGAGGGACAATAGACGATACAGAAGAAAAACACCTAGTTGTGGAGCTACTTAAGAGTCGCAAGATTGAGTCGTGAGGGGTGTTGAGTGTTTAGATCTTAGCGGGATATCGATAGAGAACAATGTGATTATTTATAATTTAGTTAGTTTGTAAAACACAAAAATGTAATTTTACGAAATATTTTTTTCAGTTTGTACATATATATAGTATATATATATATATATATATATATATATATATACACTGTCTGGCCAAAAGCATCCTGACGCCCAGTGGTACGGACTCGGAGAGTACTGAGGCATATATATTAATATGATGTTGGTCCTCCCTTTGCATCGATGACAGTCTGCACACGTCTGGGGAGACTTTCCACCAGATTTTGATAGGTTTCTATAGGAATTGACTTCCAGCCGTCCATCACAGCTGAATTGAGTGCTGGCAGTGAGGATGGTCGATTTGACTGGCTAAGTAATCTGAGTTCTAATTCCTCCCAAAGGTGTTCAATGGGATTTAGATCAGTGCTCTGAGAAAGCCAGTCCAGTTTTTGAACTCTCATTTCGTCAAATCCTACCTGCGCAAGTCTCGATTTGTGAATGGAGCAGTTATCCTGCTGGAAGAGAAATGGTCCTTCCCCGAAATATTGCTATAGAGTTGGGAGAGCAGCATTGTCCAGAATGTCCACTTACATCTCAGAGGTCATCTTTCCAACCACAGGAACTAAGGAACACAAGCCAAACCATGAAAAACACCCCCACACCATGATGCTGCTACCACCAAACTTAACAGTCGGCAGAATGCAGTCACGTAGGAAGCTCTCGCCGGACATAATATATATATATATATATATATATATATATATATATATATATTGTGATTTTCTCTTTTTCTCTTCTATGCAAAAGAGATTAAAATTAACTTATAAATATAACACTCTGCTCAAAATTTAACCTTAGCTGTTTAAACGAAACTTCGCGAGAGGAAGAAGTTAGAGTAAAATGAGTTTCCTGAAGATTAAACTCGCTTCTAGAAGCACATAAAAAATCGATAAACATGAAAGTGAAGTGTAAAATACAAATATTTTAGACACCAAAGGAATAACAGAACATGGATGGGAAAATCGATGAAAATTTTGATCAATTCAAGGGACATATAATTTCAAACTTCCTTTACTTGCTTTTATGGTTTAAATGAAATATTCCGTGGTATTTTGTTTCTTTGATAAGTTGTGGGAAGCCGGTTAACACCATTTATATTTTTTATTTCATAAAAAGTATTAAAAAGCCGATGTACGTATCAAAAGTTAAATACATTCCACAAGATTTTAAATAAATGTTAAAATATAACTTTGGTGTTGGAGGGCAAGATCGAATCATTGCTAGAATTACCATACATATATTTTTCTAAATCAGAAAGAAAGAAGATATCAATTGGGATATTTATGCCTTGATAGAAAAGACGCATATTTGGATGTAAGACACTATCATGATTTTCACAAGTTTTGCTACTTCTTATGGTAAACCTTGTTTAGTAAAGACTTCTCATTTATCATTTTTTGTAAAATAAATTTTTTTTTAAATTCTCATACTTGTGTGTAGTTTACAGACTATTAGTTATCTAACTATTTATTTAGCTATTCTACCTATTTTGTAAGTGCAGGTATTGGAATTTAATTATGTGCGTAATAAATCCATACGACTTCAATGGAGGTTCTTGCAAGACTGAGTATACGCTCCGTTAATCTACTTAGATTCAGTACCAAAAAAATGTAATCTTTGAAATTGTTGACGAGTTCTATCCATTTTCTCTTGATTTTTTTCCTCGTGATTTTTCATGTCTCACATTTCAAACGTAGGAACTCCTTTCATACCATTACTTTACAGTAACCATTTATGCATTTTATAACATTTTCGGGTGCAATACTAGGCAACGTCTTGCATACACCTTCAATGATGGTTTGTATACAGTTCTATCATTTTTACAAGCGTTTCAGTGGCTATAAACGTTAAGGGTTCATTGATAAAACCGGACCAACCGACGCAGTTAATCCGTCTTCGGTACATCTCTTGAAACTGAGACAGTTCTCATTGAACCGGGACATATGTTAAACCTAATAATTTCGCACTTATGCAAAAGCAACGAAAAACTTCTTACTAAAGTACTACATTCCTACGATTTATTTAAAATATTTTTAAGGTTATGGGCACAGCAGAAATATGCCTCCCCCCAGAATTATAATAGTAAATAAATTACATAAAGTATCTGAGCAAAGTTTTAGAGGTATGTTATTTGTATAGTGTTAGAAAATATAACTATAGTAGATCATCGCCCAATTTGCAAAAAACCTCCAATTGCAAAAGCGAAAAAACCGTATTTTATTTTTCCCATTTACACCGTGGATTTTCTGTAGCTAACTTTATGTTAATTCTATTTTGTATTTTAGCTCCTTTCCAGCGTTTCATAATGAAGCCATAGAGACATACTTTAAAATGATTGGTGAAAGAAAAGTCTGAGAAGTGGACCATGTACTAAATTAGTTGTGTCTGGAAACTGGGTATAATTTCATAGCAGTTGTTTTGTAATATGGATTTCACTCGTAGCTTAGGCACCATTGAGAATGGCAGCAACATATGTAGTTCAGTTTAACAGCTTTCTTTAAAAAGATAACTTACTTTATATTATGTTTACAAATATAAATAAATGAATTTTCACTTACGAAACGAGGCCTATTTTACGAAAGCTTTTAGGAAGGAAGTTTATGCTAATTTCGTATTAAAATGTTTTTTATAGTTTCATAAATTACATACAATAGCTGTTTGCAAATTATATGTCATCCGTGTTTTTAAGCTAATTTTGAAAACTTATGTATTAATGAATACACAATTTAACATTGACACAAATTAAAATAATTGACGACCAATTAAATTTTTGCTTTCTTTTCATTGAAATCGCATTAATGTGCAGGTTTTCTTATAACAGTTACCGTGGAAATAAAGAGACTTATTTGCAAAACACTCTATTTCACTCATCATTAAGATCTCATAAGTGCGATAATATAAAAATTTTCAGTAAATCAACTTAATTTCAAGAAACATATTTAAAATTACTAAACTTGAAAAATAATCTACGGAGTAAATTTATAGAGTTTCTTTGCTCACTTCTACCCAGACTTGGGTGTATATAATTTGAAGTGGCACTCTATTTGAATTATATACAAACACAGTTTATACATGAAACAATGTTTATTAAATTCGTTGCACATATAATTGGCTTTTACAGCAATAAGCATGCGTACTACTTGTACGGAATGTATAAACACAGCTTTCAAGAACAATATATTTTTATACTCACGAACAGTAAGTCAAACCAGCAGTACTGCCATGTAAACTTCTGGCCCGCTAAGCACTAGCGCAGGATAACACCTTTTCAACCTTAACAACCTCCCCTTTTCATTAATGACGCTGCGTGGTATTTATACTAAGCGCGTATGCCGAAATTAGCATATCTAAAGCAGCTTCTTTAATTCACTCAAAAGTTCGATTCTTGTGAATCGAATCTTGTGTATACCTTACAAATTGTACGAATTTAGAGATAGTTGTAAGAATGTTTCACCATTACTTTATTATAATCTTGCATCCTCGAGGCACCCAAGTGTTTGACACGTTAGCTTTTGGGCACCAGGATGGTCTGTCCGAATCCCAACAAACACCGCTGAATTGCCTTCTTTTCTATACAGGGTAGAGCCACATTACAACTGTATGCCGGAAAGACATTCCCTGTGATGGTAGGGGTTTGGAGGAGGGTGAAAGCCCCTCAGATGTCACTCCTGGAGCTGGTCGGTCTAAACTGAGGTGGCACCAGGGGACTATGTTAGTTCACCTACGTAGTGTCCCGATTACAAGAAACAAACTGTTCCTGGGTGAATGTCCTTTTTCCGCGTTGGAAAAAAAAAGATTATCATAAATATGACAGTGTTTGAAAACTGTAAAGTATCTTAACCAATCGAGAATCTGGTAATAAAAGTCATAGTCCTAACTGAAGTCGAAAAGGACTTGACAACAGAGGACAACTATCAGCAATATTAACAACTGAAATCATCAATAAAGCTAATATTCTGTGCTGTTGTTGTTGTGGCTTATGCCCCTTGACCGACAGTATATTAGATCAAGTCCATAGAGGCTATTGGGCAGAATGGTGTGGCTCCGGTTTTTAATAGCACCACAAGGGTCGGAGTATGACTTGGCTAAAGGACCGGTCGCGTAATTTTGAATCGAGTCAAGTGACAAGACCGGTCAAGTGACCCCGCACCTCCAGAGCTAAATTTATATCCAGAGCTAATATTCTGAAATACACCAATAACTTAAAATCTAACTCCAAGCTTTCTCAACTTGGCAAGCTATGTGATCTATAACACTATTGGTAGGGGTTTGTGTCTTGAACGAGATGTTTTAACTTGCATTATCATTGAGAGAATTTCCTTCTCGTTCTTAATTTTATATTTTTATCTAAGCTGCGTGCAAATAGGTCAACCAACTTCTAGTTCCGTTTCTTCCTTATGAATCGAAGAGGAGTGTGAGGTTTTGCAAAAGTTTTAGAAGCATTTCCACAGAAAAGGTTTTGTTTAAAGCCTTACAGTCATCTTTTTCGCTACACGAGGGTTAATCAAACCGGGAGCTACAGATTAAAGCCGATTCTGAACGGCTACAAACATCCATCCCAGTTGTGGGAATTGAACCCACAGACTCTAGTACCGAAAGCCAGCGCCCTAATTATTCAGCCATCGCCCAGTGGATAGAAAGAGGAAACTTAAGCCAAGTAAAGGTTAGTAGCAAAAACGGCAATATTTCGTAAATTAAAACTGATCACCTTTTCCATATATCTCAGTATGTATTAAGAAATAAATTAGAAAAGCTTTTCCTCTTAGTAAATTGTATCTAATTTTTTTAAAATTTTACAATGGTTTTAAAACATTTGTTTTAAAACACGAATACTGTAGTTATGTAAAGAAGACTTAGAAGTTAAATTAATTTATAAGAACAAATAAAAAGTTTACAATTAACTGATCTTATATTTAACTCTTTTCTACCGGTGTTGTGTAGATTGAATTCAAATATGTAAAATTTTTTTACGACTCAACAATATTATTGAATTTTTCTTTTAAAGATGTGCAGCATTTTGCATTTTATTCATTCAACAGTTTCCTACACACACCTCTCCTCTTAAGCTGATACACTACAAAAATGAAGAAAGACTAAGTATATTCTTTTCTGAACATTTTAGATGTTCTTAAAGAACATAACATATATTAAGAAAAATTTTTAAGACATTTTTGTAAACTTATTTTGTTAGTCTACAAAAGCCTTTATATGCAATTTGAAAAATAAATATATGATTATTTGCTTATCACATTTTTTTGAAAAATAATCATCATTTCCTGTTAAAATCCTTTTTTATTTGCTTATAAAATTATAGTCATAAAGAACATATTTAAATAAAGTTTCTTAGTTTTGTCATTCTTTGTATTTCTTTTATTTTTAACTTCCTTTTGAATTTCACTGCTAAAATATCTGAAATTTTTTTAGTTCTTTAGTATTGTGTGATAACTAAGATATGATAATTAAAGTGGTTTCATTTTATTCCTCTCTATATATTCACCTGTTTACATATGTAAAACTTCCACACATACACAAACATATTTTACTTACTTACACACACACACATATATATATATATATATATATATATATATATATATATATATATATATATATATATATATATATATATATATATATATATATATAAATAAATATATATATATATATATATATATATATATATATATATATAAATAAATATATATATATATATATATATAAAGGGTGTTCATAATTAAACCTCCCTACTTTAAAGTTACCTACAGTTGAAACTATAGTTCAGAAAGTTATGAAATTTTGTGTAGGACATATTGAAGGGATGGGAAATTGTTTGAGCGAATAAAAAAATTAGTTCAAAATTTCACGACAGGAGGGCGTTTTTTGATGCATAACACATTTAGCCATCATTTACTATAAAAAAATATTACCGTTATAAAAAAATATTACCGCAAGACATGTTCAACATGACGGCCGCCGTTTTCAGCTACCATATGAAATTGTAAAATAGCATGTTTTACAGTTGACCGCAGTGTGTCCGGGGAAATGCTGAGAACACGTCGCGAAATGCTGTCTTTCAGATCAGGTA
The DNA here is from genome assembly GCA_907164885.2 of Dolomedes plantarius. Lineage (NCBI taxonomy): Eukaryota > Metazoa > Arthropoda > Arachnida > Araneae > Dolomedidae > Dolomedes > Dolomedes plantarius. Next base: position 35,180,338 of record OU015501.1, read on the forward strand.
TAGTTCTTGGTTTATTAAGACTGACTAGATGCTTCACATGCCTCCAAAGCCAAAATTCGCATGGGTTGAGGTCTGAGGATCGGGGAGACCACACGTAGTGGCTGATGACACGTTCTTCTGTAAAATGATTTTTGAGAACGTTCTTAACACGAAGGCAAATGTGTGGAGGATATCCATCTTCCATTAAAATTGTGCGTGAAAGACACTGACGTGATTGCAGATTTGGAACAATTTTATTCAGTAACAAGGATGCATATCGCTCCCCAGTGACCGAACATGTTACTGGACCTCTAGGACTTAATTCCTCGAAGAAATACGGGTCGAGAATAAAAAATGCAGAAAACCCACACCACACGATTACTTTCGGTGAATGCATCGGAACATCTAAGATAAAACGTTGATTTTCTGGTTCCCAAATTTGGCGGTTGTGAGTATTCACCAAACCGTCCAAATAAAAGTGTGTTTCGTCTGTCCAGAGGATATTCCAAAGCCATTCTGCATCAACCTCAAAGCGAGCAAGAAACTGAAGTGAGAACTGCTGTCGAATCTCGAAATCATGTGTAAGCAACCTCTGCACGAATTGAAGCTTGTACGGATAATACCGCATGACCTTCTGAGCAGTTGAACGGGTCAGATCCAATGCTTCTGCCACACGACGGACACTGGTACTAGCCTCTTCGTTGGAAGCTTTGTCCTCTTCCATCTGAAGCGCAACCTTCTCTACAGCTTCTGCGGAAACAGGTTTCCTTCCAGAACGAATGTTAAAAGAACCAGTTTCTTGAAATTTGGCCACCATTAATCGAAGACATTTTTAACAGTCAATGGACCCTTTCGTATCCCCTTCAAACTCCAAAATTTTCGCAGAGCAACTAGTGCTGAATTACCGTTTTGGTAAAACAATTGTATTAACAAAGCTCGATCTGGTAATCGTAAAGATGACATTCCGATTAGCAACGCTGAAAACAAAATCTCCATGAAAGTTTCTAGGTTTTATAACAGCTTCTGCTCTACGTCGACAAAAATTAATTTGCATATTTGTTTCTTCTTCGTTTCTTCAAATCGTTTGTCTGAAAATTAGTTATCGAACAAGTTTCCGACTGACTTTGCAATCACTTTAAAGATTTTAAAATTTATCGAGTATGAGTTATTGTGTTAGGGTGACCTATGGATAAAAAGATGGTGAAATCTTAAGTAAAGAACCAGTCGTAAATGTGTAATTCATCAAAAAACGCCCTCTGGTTGAAACCAATTTTGAACTAATTTTTTTATTCGCTCAAATTCCCATCCCTTCAATATGTCGTACACAAAATTTCATAACTTTCTGAAGAATAGTTTTGACTGTAGACAACTTTAAAGTAGAGAAGTTTAATTATGGACACCCTGTATATATATATATATATATATATACATATATATATATATATAGTATTTTGTGTAGTGATATTTCCGAGAGATATGAGAACATAACCTAAATATCGAAATGTGAAGGGTTTACTTTGTGACACATTAATACAGTCACAAAATAACCCTACAAAGTTGACCCACCTCCTCCAGCCGCTCGATGTTGCATTTTTTCGTCCTCTACAAAACCACTGGAGAGAAAGAAGTACTGACTATCTGGGGAAAAAATCTACCCGATGGAGCAGAATGTGCCGAAAGACGAATTTCCTCATCTTCTCAAAAAACTGAAAGCTGCCCTGGGCACCCGAGGTCGCTTTGATGTGAAAGATACAGATAAAACAATCCAATACTTGAAATAGGTATGTATAATTGTGTATCAAGCTTCTGACAAGCGTTTTACTGCCTAACTTTGTGTCAAGTAATTTTTCCTCTTGGATTTCGAGGCGAAAACACAAATGTCACAAAGTAGCCCCACTCGGCGGAGCAATTTTTTGACATATTTGAATTTGAATTTTTCAATGGTAAATAAAGATCCGGGTTAGCGCAATACAATACTACGTAAGGAAAGGATGTACCATTGTTTTGCAATTGTTCATTTTGGATTGCTTTTAAAACTCATCGGCTGGAACAGAATATAACTTAAGATCCGTCAAAAGTAACCCCATCTTATGGTATGTATATATATATATATAAATATATATATATATATATATATATATATATATATATATATATATATATATATATATATATATATATATATGGTAACTCTGGGATAGATGGCCATAGAAGAGAGATGGCCAGTTTAAATATTTCCAAAATTTGATCATAGATAGCAGTTTAGACTTTTTTCGTAGGAAATGTTCAACTAGTTCATTCATTTGCGAGGTACAGCTGTGTTTTTCTATTATAAAAAGTAAGTGAAATTTTAATGTTTATTTAATTTAGTTGTTGAATATTTTTGTTAAGTTAGGTATCTGAATGTTTTGCAATACGCCTGTTAATTTTATTTTACTTTACGGACTTTTAAGGCACGTATATAATCCAATCTTTGCTTCTAAGCCTAAAACAAATAAGTACAATATCGGAGTGACATTTTAAATTGGGTGGCCATCTGTACTTCAATTTCAGGATAGATGGCCACATAAAATCGAGGAGAGATGACAACCTTTAATGAATATTGCAAAATTATACAGAGTGAGGATTTTAACTAAATATAATTATATTTAAAATAATTATATAACTTTTATTTTTATAATTATATTAATGGATATAATTGTTTCAATTTTAAGTAATATAAATATTTCAATAATAATAATAATATACACTGGTGTAAGAAATAAAGAGAATTTTCAGACTTGGTCGATTATCTCTAGAACTACTGTACCGATTTTAATGAAATTTGATATGTACATACATTGATACAATACAAAACAAATAACCATTCAATAATTGTAATACACACGCATGATCGTGCGTAACACTTGTTGGAGTCGGAAGGTATGAAACAGCGGTTGCAGAAGGAACAAAACAATGGGTTAATAGATGGGTTAATAGGGGATATTGTCCCCTCTTACAGATACACAGGTCTCGCAGCGTGATTTAATACTTGAAATAAGGCAGTTTATCATTTCATGCGGCAATTGGTCCCACTCGTTCAGCAACGCTGTTTTCGGATGGTTATCGGAGGGGGGTTGCGAGTTGCAATTGCCCTCCCCAGAGCGTCCCAGACATTCTCTATAGGGTTAAGGTCTGGAGATCTGGCTGGCCAATCCATCAGGCGAATATCCTCACTCTCTAGAAATTCGTCGACCAGAAGAGCTCTCTGTGGCCTCGCGTTATCGTCCATTAAAATGAACTCAGGGCCAACTGCACCCCTGAAAAGGCGAACACAGGGTTCCAAGACCTCATCCCTATACCTCACACCAGTCACAGTGCCTCTTTCAAAGACATGGAGAGGTGTGCGGCCATCCAACATGATGCCTGCCCAGACCGTTAAACCTCCTCCGCCATAATGGTCGATTTCGCGGACATTGGAGGGTAGATAGCAGGTCCCTGGTTCTCTCCATATGAACGTACGGTGAGAATCGGTGTTTAGGCTGAACCGGGACTCATCAGTGAAGAGAACGGTCGCCCATTGATCCATACTCCAATCTCTATGCTCTCTGCACCATGATAAACGGATTCTCCTGTTCGTAGAAGTGAGCGGGACGCAAACAGCAGGTCTTCTTGCAAACAACCCTCTCTCATGAAGTCTTTTGGAAACAGTCACCCTTGATACACGGGTTCCTGTGGCTGCATACAAGTCACGAGAGAGCTGAGAAGCTGTAGAACTCCTGTTACGCCTCGCTATAATCGACAAATGGCGATCTTCTCTGGCCGTCGTGGCTCTTGGACGACCTTGCCCAGGCTTTCTCTCGATGGATCCGGTATCCTGGAACTGTTTCCATAAGTTACACACGACGCTGGGCGTTAAATTGAACTCTCTACAAATTTGGACTTGAGATTGGCCTGCTTCTAGCCTCCCCACAATTCGCCACCTCATTCCATCATCTAAAAGTTGGTGGTTACTTATTTTTACTGTTACAATTTGAAATTAACCGATTGCTGCAAAATAACACCAAGAATTAACCCATTTTTTTGTTTATTCTACAACCGCTGTTTCATACCTTTCGACTCCAACGAGTGTTACGCACGATCATGCGTGTGTATTACAATTATTGAATGATTATTTTTTTTGTATTGTATCAATGTATGTACATATCAAATTTTAGTAAAATCGGTACAGTAGTTCTAGAGATAATCGATCAAGTCTGCAAATTCTCTTAATTTCTTACACCAGTGTAATATGCCGAACGATGTTTATTCCCAGTTTTTCAAGATGCCGAATAAATACATAAGAAAGCCTCATTCAAACCGAGGGACCTGGAGACAAAATGATTTGTCTAAGGCAATGGAGGCTGTGTAAACGGGATCATATTCGGTAAAAGGAGCGTCTGTAGCATTTCACATTCCACGCAAGACTTTTTATCGCCGATTGAGGAACAATAATTCCAATAAAGGCAGCATGGGTCCTGGCCCGATGTTTGGAAAAGAAAACGAAGAAATATTTTTAAAGCACATTAAACGAATACAGAAACAAGGATTCCCATATACTCGAGAATTCTCGCTTTTGAATCTGCCACAAAACTGGATATAAAACACCGTTTTAATGATACAAGATAAAAGGCTGGGTATATTTGGCTAAGTCTATTCCTAAGTCGTCATTCTGATATATCAATCAGAAAAGCTGAAGGCAGAAGTAAAGCTATGAATTGTGAAGAGATAGATGCCGACTTGAAACTACTCCAGGACACTCTTGAAGAGAATGAGTAGTTTGATAAACCCTCTAACATTTTTAACATGGAGGAGCCCGGATTGCAGTTGAACAATCGACCTAGCTTAGATTTAGCCGCAGAGGATGGAACTGCTCTATCACCAACAAAAGTACTTTATGATATTGCACCAGTTCCTAATGTAACCATGACAAAAGCAGTTAGAATACGCACCAAACAGGTAGCTATGCTTTTGACATCACCAGAAAATATTGACAAACGTCGGAAACTTTCATCCCAGAAACAGATAAAGTTGATAAATAAGCTTAAATCCTGTAAAAAGTCTAAAATGAATGCGACAAAAAACAAAACACGACACTTCCAGTAGCGAAGAAGATGAAATACATTTGAAATTATCAGATTCTACAGATTCCGAGGGAATAGAATTTGAAGAGGATAACTGTGTTGGTTGTGGAGAAGAATACAATACCACGACCAAAACTGATGACTGGATAAAATGCATAAGGTGCCTGTAGTGGTTCCATGAAACGTGTACAAACTATCAAGACCTTTTCCAAAAATGTGGTAAAATTTTACAAAAAGTGAAGGGTTGAAATTAAACTTCAAATGTTGTTTATTCGAATTTTATTCACTCATTTTCCTTGATTTTATTCCATCTTTGCAAATTGCTATATGTTTTTCATGATTAACTGTATGAAATGTGTTGTTTTTTGCTATTTTAACTTCACTTTTTCTTTCATGTATTGGATGGCCATCTCTCCTCGACTTGATAGCCATCTCTCCTCAGCTTGAAGGAGAGATGGCCATCTGCCATTTTAATTTCAAACTATGTTTCCCACATTTGTTCTCAATGTTTAATAATTTTTTGCCCAAAATATGATGAGTATATGTATAAGAATTCTAAATATGCATAAATATTTCTTGTGGTTGCATTCTAAGAATTTTTATTTCAATCTTTAAAAACTATGGCCCTCTCTCCCAGAGTTACCCTATATATATATATATATATATATATATATATATATATATATATATATATATATATATATATTCCATTGATGTGTGTTACATGGTTGAATCTCTTTCAACTTTTTTAAACGTATGAGAAATAAACGTATATTTTCTAATTGCATTTGCCCTAATTATACATGCCATGTCTTTCTTCAGAAACATTTATACGAGTCGTTTCAAATTAGAGTAATAAAGAAGTCCTTTCCTTAATTGATAAGGCTGGTTGACGTATTAAAAATGAGGGAAATAATGTACTCAAATATATAATTCAAAATGCATTAAATCATCCTTCGATAGGGATTTTCTAGCATGCAATAAAAAATAAAGATAGTTATACGAAAGATATCTTAGAGAAAAATTGCTTTAGCTTAACTAGAATTATATCAATTTCTATAAAGTTTTATAGTGAAATCAAAGTTGAACAAAGGCTAACTTACAAAAATAAAGAAATTTTTTTCATTAGATAACGGAAAGATTTCATCATCGTAAAAGAGATCAAACTGTACGAAGGTTTACGTAACGTCATGTTGCTTAAATGAAAGAGAAAAATATATATACATCATGTATTCCCGTGACACTCAAAGGAATTCATGAAATGTAGCAACAAATAAAACTAGAAAAATATGGACTTTTTTTATCTTTGTAGTCTTAGAGACCAAGAACTGAGCCAAAGTTATATAACAACCTCGGGGAATAGGAGTAAAATATGAAGCAAAGTATTACAATCTGTCTCTTTGTATTTTTTTTTTTTTTTTTTTTTTGTAAATCAATCTATCTATCAGTATAGATTTTTTTCATCCCAACCGACTTTAAAGAATCACTGAAAGGTTTTCATATCTTACTTTTATCGTTTTATTTTTTACATTTCAGGTGTTAGCTAGAAAGATTAGCGATGCATATTTATCCAGTAGCAAGAGACTTCAGGTTTGAATCCCAGGCTCAAAATCAAATAACATGACAGATGTCGAAATGGTGGTCATACAGAAACACAAACAAACTAAGGGATTTCCTCTCGGATTTAGTGGCCCGGTGTCTATGAAGTGGGTAAAACGGAAAACTTATTTGGGAAAACATTGATATGATTTAAAGATGTAATTATCAACAAATATGGATCAAGAAATCAGTGAGTGCTAAGTTTGATTTGTAGAGTAGTCACCTGTGTTTCGGGTAAAGAAAACACCGATAAATGTGAGAATTAATAACTTATGGTGGTTTGACTGCCATAAAGAAAAAATGAAATTAGAAGAAAACAGAGCCTGTATATGCCGTGTCGATCATTCACTTAGAAAATGATCATCATACAATAGATTGTAAATGGGGGTAACGTTACAAAAAAGGTGTCTGTATTATTATCTCCCTAATTACAGCCTGGGGGTGGCCAAATTGGTGATGGTATCCGGTGCAGAGCCTATAAGTTCGAGTCCCACTGTTGGCATGGATGTTTGTACTCGTTCGGAAGTCCCGATCCCCATTGTGTAGAAAATGTTATCCTAAATTATTAATACTGGATCCACAATCCCGAAGAATTACTTGTATTGAATTGTTTTCATTGAATACAATCCTGAAGATAATATAAACATTGAATGTAAGAAATAGTAAGAAATAGAATTTGAGTTTTTACTTTTATACCCCTCGATATGAAGTTAATCACACCCACGTTTGAAAAATTTAGGAACACTTTTACGAGTTAATAACTTATTCATAATACTACAAAATTTACCTGTGACTATCAGTATTACGTCCTGTAGTAAGTAAATAAGCAAGCATGTCTTGGTTAGAGATCCTACGAATGTCAAAAAATTTAGCAATAACTGGTAGAGCCTTGTTCTCTCTGATCGATTTTCTGGTCTTTTATTTCCTGCATAAGTTAAAACTTTTATGCTGGAATGTTACAATCAAAACTGTTAAATAATGTTATAAAGACGTATGTTATATAAAAGCAGAATACTATAGATACGTGAGGTAATAATTTGTCAATTTAAATCAGTAAAATTTGAAAATGTATCTATTCTGCTGCTATAAGTAATATCATGGTCAGAATGTTTGACAGCAAGTGCTATTAAGATAATATTTATAAATAAATATCTGTTAATAATTTAGATCAGCCTTGTTTTAATAGTGTAGTGTTATACAAAGCAATACCTATTGTCTATGAAATGTATGTTTATGGATATTCTATAATAGATGAACCTCAAGCATATTTCCTAGTCCATTTACACTGTTACTAGAATTAGACTCATTTCTTTTGTTTACAATTGCTGGATCACTGATATTTTAGTGCTTTACTCATTATCAGCAAAGCTCTAAACTTATGACTAATTAGAGAAACCTGTTAGTTGTTACTATTTAAGAAATGTGGATACCCTTTTGTTATTGTCTTATTTTGGATATCTCCTCAACTAGAAATTTCAAGGTCTAAAATATTTCTTTTCCCTCGCTTGGACTTGTCCTTGCTTGTCCAGTTCTAATGAAAATATAAATATATTTCTAAGTATCTTACTTTTAAAGGGTATTTCATAAAGGGAATAAATACATTATTTGTCTGTGATGACTGTAATTTTTACACTAGGATTATTGATGTAAACAAGAGAACTTTCGTATAGAATTTGATACTGTACTAGCCGAATTTAAAAGTTTTGTTATATTTTATATTATATTTTAAGATGGAAGCCATAAGTTTCATTTCTTTACTGTATGATAGTTCATTGCTTTGAACTTTTATTTCAATAAATCCACAGTTCAGAAAAATAATCATCTCCTTTTGTTTCATTTTATAAATTAAAAGAAAATTATACATACTCGATATCTTTCTCTATCTTCAAGTATCAAGTTTATTAATATTAATTAAGATTAAAAGTAAATGTAAATTATGTTCGTTGTTTTTCAGTTGCTATTTCATGTTTGAACCTTTTTATCCTACCCATATGAAGCAAATTCAAGCAGGTATTCACTGTATTTCTGAGTCAGTAAGGCCGTAAATCATGAAACATCTAAGTGGGCCACTTGTAAAATATCTTTTTGTGAATAACGTTTTTTATTTCAAATGAATGCAGGTGTAAGGGTTCTTTAAAAACAGTAATTGAAATTAAATACAGTTAATGCTTAATTTTATAATAAATTTAAAGTAAGAATATTTTAAATCCATATATAAATGTTCTTAATTTCAGAGAGAGTGTAAAAAAATATTAATTCGTATCATACAACGAAAATTATTAAAATATAAAAATGCATGTTTTTAATCATAAATTTCAAATATTTTAAATGCTATATTATCGATTGATTTCATTTATTTAAGCATTAGAGTTATAATGGTAATGGATGCTGAAACAATATCTTCCGGTTTATTAAACTCTATTTTAAAAGTCTTAGGCATTCACCGTATTTCTGAGTCAGTGAGGCCGCTTAATCATAAAACATTTAAGTGGGCCGCTTATTAAATATCCTTTTTTGAATTACATGTCCGATTACCCTTTTTTTTCAACTGAATGAAGATGTAAGAGTTCTTTAAAAATAGTAATTGAAATTAAATAATGTTAATGTTTAATTTTATAATAAATTTAAAGTTAGAATATTTGAATCCATTTATAAATTGTCTTAATGTCTGAGAAAGTTAAAAAAATATTAAGTCGTATTATACAACGAAAATTACTAAAATATAAAAATGCAAGTTTTGATGCATCATTTTCATCTATTTTACATGCTATATTATCGATTGATTTCATTTATTGAAACATTACAGTTATAATGGTAATGCTGAATGCTGAAACAATATCTTAGAGTTTATTAAACTCTATTTTAATAGGCTTAGGCATTCAAATTTACAAAGTGAAATATTTATTACGATTCACTGGTGCAGTTTTTAGATAAAATATTTATAGTTTATTCGTAATTTGCTGGAAAATTGTTAGAAATTAATTAAACATCATTTTCATTTGATGATGCATTTTGAACTCTTCATTTCTCAACAACATATGTTATTGCATTTAAGTTACCTGCTTTCTCATCCATTTTTTCTCAAATAAATGTCTTTGGTTGTACGTGTTGGTTAATATCATAAACAACATCACGAAGATCAAAGAAAAGACACTTATCATTACTTTTACAGAACTCAATATTTTTGAGGAAATTATTTTTAAATCCCAATATTAGACGCTAATATTCATCTCTCCTTTAGGTACGACAAATGATAGTGTATAATTTTTATAATATATTATCTTGTTATTTATTTTTACGGTGTTTTTGGTTGAAATCAGTTAATATAGTTATTTTCGAGACTAAACTTATACTCTAATTAATTAATTTCGACTTTTTAAGTTTATAATTGTTTCCTAAAATATTACCGCTGTAGAAAAATAATAATTCATGAAAGCTAATGTGTGTGGAAGTTCTAGCAATTTTTAATTACAAATTTTAAAAAAGCCACACAAAGTCCTTTCTCAATCAATATTAAAACTTAAAAGGTGTGTTTCTTAACACTAGATTTATAGAAGTACATCTATTTGTTTTGAATTAATAGAATTCTAATCTCTTTAAACTCAAGAATATAGATCACAAGCTGGTTTTCACACGTAATTTGTATGCGTATCGTTCATATATATACCAAGAGTTCAAGCTCTTATAGAACCTTAATTTTACAAACATTTAAAACTATTATCGATTGTCGCTTTGGTATTATCTAAAATTGCATTTTCTCGATCGAAGAGTAATTGCAAACGCCAATCACAGTAACCGAACTGCCGAATTCTCCTGAAAGCCGTTATCGAATTGATGCTTACTTTCTTAGATGGGTTGTGTTACTCCAAAATAACAGCGCATGTAACGTAAAAATAAAATGTTGATTTATAAGGGAAAGGTAAAAAGGAAATCATGAAATATATTCTTAAAATAATACACTTATTGGATCTAAACATTCTTATTTAATCAATAAATTTTATGAGTGTCATAAATTACTAATCTAACAGTAATTAAATCCTAAATTTGAAAGCAAAATGATAACCAATGACTTTGCATTCCCTTTCAGTTGTTTCAGCATAAATATCAATTGTTACTTTTAACATTTTATTTTTTCAAAAAGTATTTTGAAATATAGCTGAATCATTTGAACAAAATGAAAATAAAAATTAGTAAACTTTATCAAACTTAAATATTATGGCTTGCTTTAAGTCACCGTGACACTTTTGTTTTTTCTTATTCACTTTTATTTTACTTACATAGACGATGGAAAGGTTTATAATCTTTTTTTAGTTGCTCAATCTTTACGAAAATACTTTATTGATTTTTAGCTAAACTAGTGAAAATCAACTGTAAGAATAAAAGTATTCCAAATTTTAATTAAATCGATAACATTTCCAGACTTTGCTTTGTAAGTTTTGTTTCTCAAAATACCTTTTTTATGATAATAAGATTTTTTGGGAAATAAACATTATTTCTCTGAAGTAAACTTCTTTTAACGTCCCTTTTATATCTAAGTTGACATTTTCTCTCTAATGCTATCACTGTTTTCGGTACTTTGACGTTTTGAAAATTGAGATCGTTGAATTTTTGTAGATAATAAGCTGAAAAGAATACTGATTACATTGTTAAACAAGATATTGCCTCAGTATGGAATAAAAAATTTAGTAACATTGACTCTAAAGCAATATTGTAACTTTCTTAGGTACAGTTGCACAACAAGATTTTTTTGCCAGAAGGGTAGTATAAAAAATTTAACATTCTCCCCTCTTCGTATTTCTTTCAAAGCTTTACAATTGTGGCATTAACCTAATAATTCTCTAGAGAATCTTTCTTCTTAATAATTCTCTGGATATCCTAATAATTCTGTTGAATCATTCTTGATATATTTTCTACTAAATAATGATGAAAATAAAACTTAATTATAAACAATTATTATTTTATTTTTTAATAATTTATTTATTAATTTTATCTCTTTATTTCCAATTTAATCACCAAGAATTGTTTTTCTATCATGTTGAACACAAGTATGAGATTTGGAAGTATATTATAATCTGTGGGGTAAGGGGAATAATTTATTTACGTTAAAATACGATTCTTCTATCCATTCCAAATAAGTGTCTCAAGAATCAAACATTGCATGTAATGTTCATTTTTTTAAAAACATATTGCATATATTCATCATTTGTGACAATGAGGCTATTTAAGTTTGTCAATATTCTTAAGAAAAATCCATTAGGGTTTTTGGGATCTAGAATTGTGTTTTCTTAGATAACATTAATAGATGGAGCATTAACCTCCCTTGTTTATCAAGTTGGAGGATTAAGACTCATTTTGCTTTTAGCCGTTAAATATTTACGGAGCCAATCTGAACATGAAAAAAGGACTTGTTTAGATACGGATAATAAGCCTGAAGATGGAAAAGGGCAGGAAGTTAAAGTAATAATGTTATGAGGGATATTGCCTTGCAAATTATATAAATCTTTAAGTTATTTGGAATATATCTTACAATGTAAGTGAGTAGATAAGAGGAACTACAAATGCCAATGTGAATTCTCAAGTATGCTTTTCGTTGCAACAACAATTATTTAAACTTGCACAAAAAGAGTTAAAATATTATTTTAGAATGAGATTTCTTTAATATTTTGTACTGTGAATAATAATATAGAATAATTCATCACACCTATACTATTGGGTAAGGAATGACATAATAATATACAGGTAATATTCTAAAAAAAAACCCCAAAAACCTAATACATATTAAATACACCTGCAAAGATTCAAATCAAACATTCCTTCGTGGTTACTATTTTCTAAGCACGTATATTAAATGATTGAGATAAATAATAATAATAATTGATGATGATAAAAATATAATAAATGAATATGAGAATGAATAAATGCTTTTAATAATGATATTTTATTGCTGCAATCAATTTTAAAGTAGATTGTAACTTACAACAATATACTGCGCTTTTCTTACTGCATATAATTTTGTTCTATACATCTCATTCATAAGATATTTATGAAGAAAAGAGTGTATTGATTTCTGTTAAAAATATTTCAATAATCACTGTCATGTTGAAGTTGCACTTCATTTGTGACTGGACTATATACTTTTCAGTGAAGAAACATACATCGGAATAGAAAAGTATTTCCGTTGAACAGAATGTAAAAGGGGTAGTTCCAGTGCAGTGGACGGCATTGATTGTTGATGATAAAATATAATAAATTAATATGAGAATAAATAAATGCTCTTAATAATGATATTTATTGCTACAATCAATTTAAATGTAGATTGTAAATTATAAACAGTAATCTGCGCTTTCCTTGCTGCATATCATTTTAGTCTATACTTCTTATTAATAACGTGTTTATGAAGTAAAGAGTATATTGATTTCTGTTAAAAATGTTTCAATAAATCACTGTCATGTTGAAGTTGCACTTCATTTGTGACAGAGCTGTTTATTTTTTCAGTAAAGAAACGTACTTCTGAAAAGAAAAATATTTTTGTGGAACTCAATGTAAAAGGGGTAATTCAAGTGCAGTGGACGGGAAAGTTTCAATTATCAGACGAATATCTATATATTTTGTAGATATTTTATTAATTGAATTAAAAAAAATGAAGTATATATATAGATTATGATAGGGAGAAAATTATCTCGAGTTTATTGTGCATGGTAATATTTGTTCTCCTATTTGTTATCGTTCTTCTATGTATATTAATGATTAAAAAATCGATTGCTCAAAAAAATTCTGAAAATATTCTTTCCATAGCAATTATGTATGGTAGAAGACGAGAAACTAATAATTTTATATTAAATGACTGATTTCAATGACCCTCATGATAACAAAATTTCAATTAAGTTTCTGATCACTTTCTAAGATAATACTACGTGTGTAAACGAAACAGGTTTGGAGCTTCTATAACCATCCAGGTTTTCTACTAGTAATTCAAGTACTGGATTTCGAAAGGATAATGATGTAGTTAAAAAACCCCATGAATCCTTGGGATAAAATTTGGGAGATTCAAAAAATGTTTTTCGGTTATCTGATGCTTAATAAAAGAGATTATTTTCTGAAACAGTTGTTTGTTTCGGGTTGAGGAATTTTTCAAACAGAGAATAAGGTAGTCTTTTATTTGCAATAAAATGTATGGAAATTCTTAAAATTATGTAGAATATTTCGGCGCAATTATGCATATTAATAGTGCTATATAAAATAAAGGAAATTATACGGCACAATCAATAAGTATAATTACTCCAAAATATCCTACATATCCTGGGGAGCCCCAAGCGAGTGGCATAGTAGTCAAGTGCTCGGTATTGGCAAAAAACAACATAATTTGAATGGAATGTAAGTAAATAATGTTTTCTATTCCCGCTAAGAAAGGGTAACTGAAAAATAGTAAACATGTCTAAGTAATTTCAAATCCTTATTTATAAAAAAAGATAAAATTTTCAGAGTAATTTGAAATGGTAAGGGGACAGACTAAATGATTATCCAACCAGATTTCCGAATTTTACAGTTTGATAATAATAATATAATGATAGGAAGTAAACGTTTTTCCGACACTAAAAGTCTTAAAGCCAATTTATTAATTGAATATATATCAAAACGATGAGCTATCGCATCAAAGACTTTATAACATAATTACTATATTTAAATGACAATGGTACCATATAATAAAATGTATGACTAACGAACATAATCAGATGAAATTAAATTCAACAATGTCTCCCCTACACTTGCAATAAAAGCGTATAATTACACAAAATAATAAAAATAATCCTATAAATGATAAACAGAATTTTAACGCATTAACTCAAAAAGAAACAGCGTTACCGCCCCCCATCCCCCCTAAAAAACGAGCAATTGAATTTGTAAAAGAATAAGAAAAATATCGAAAAAACATTTTTAAAAGTATTTCAGCAATTATACATCAATAGTTTAAAAAATAGATGCATGAAAGATAAATGTTAACATTAAATTATAAATCTTATATTTTAAAGATTCATTTCTGTAAAATCGTTGAAAACATCTAGGGTTATTTTCCTTCATCCTTTGCGAAAATATTTACAAGCTTATATTTGAAATAGGAATTGTGATACTGGTCACCCGCTTTATCACAGACGCACTTATCAATGGCTCATCTTCCTAATAAATTTTCTGTATATATTTATTGCTTCAATTAAATATCGGAGATAATGTTAATTTCTTACCAGCCTTCATTTATCGTTTGGGATTCCCATTCTTTAATGAATTATTTTCCCTCTATAACGACGGTCTTTGCTTCTTTCTCGACTTCATGATCTCCATCCCTACTCTAATCTCGCTATTCATTGGTTCATATCGCTAAGTTGGGTGTGTGCTTCGTATACTTTCTCTCCGAATGAAGGAGATTATCAAGCTATTGCCTCACGGATATTTTACCACACAAAAAGTCTTTTTTTTTCTGTTACTGACGACCGTGTCACAGAGTTTTGTTAAAGGTCACAAATATTCCAACGAATTTCAAATTCTTTTTAAAAAGACTCATTAAAAAAGCTATGAACGTAACTGTTAAAGTGGGTACATTTATTAATTTACTTCAGTTTTCTGGAAGTTTTTTATACTTGTGTGTTATTCTCTTTATTGCCATTTCAAATTAAATTTCTGTTTAAGTTACGTGACTTCGCACTCATATGATGCTCTCATTTTAGTTTTTAGGGTTTCCCGTAAGTGAAGGCCACTGAATGTTTTAATGATTCATTTCACTTCTAACTTAAAACTTATGTGAGGTGACTTGAAAAGGGAGACATTCTGAAATCCCGCATTAAATAGAAGAATAATGGTTATGTATCGCATTATGTAATTAATTCAGCATGCAATTTGCGTGGCATTTCGGCCCCCTGCAGTTTGTCCATTAAGGTGACTGCCTGCGTTGAAAATGTTATTTTTTGACTATTTTGGTCAATTTTATTTTTTGCAAGAATCGAGTTATTCAATCTTTCCTCTTTTCAAAACCGTTTTGACTTTTATTCTACATCAATTAGAAGCAGAGTATAGCTATTTTAAATCATCGTCTGCTACAAATTTGAAGTGACAAAACAACTTTAAATGCGTTTTTCTCAGAATTATGTTTTTCAGCACAAGTCTCTACCTTATCATGATATTTCACATAATAATGAATATATTTGATAGATTTTTTAGGAAATGTTTTAAATGCTGTTATTAATGAAATGACGCACAATAATTGATGTATAATAAATAGTTTTTTATTTGGGGTTGTTTTTATAAGGAAAGGAATGATGATTCGGGGGAAAATTTTCATATTGGAACATAAAATTGTCTGTATTATTTTTTATTTTAAATTCTCTTAGATTGTGGGTCATTTTGAAGACAATTGTCGTATGTATCGTGCGTGAGAAGGAAATCAAAAATAGTAGAATTAGAATTTGTGCAGTGATAGGTGTTTTAGCTAAGTTTCATTAAAAATTACTTCAAATTGACCAATTTATGAAAAAGTATGGTATTTACAAGAAAGTTTGTTTATTTTTTATTTTTTAAGTGCTATTTTAAAATAAAAGACCAAAAAATCCTTAAAAAATGATTTAAAAAAATTGGCTCCGAACGTAGGCAGTCACCTTAATTTTTTATATGAACTATGTAATAGAGTATAAAGTTTTTCCTCATGGCATCTCTAATAAAGAAAATTGAGCATTTTAGGCGGGACTATTTCTCGAACCTGAATTAATTTAGCAATTTTTATTAAATATATATTCACATTAATCTGAAGAAACTGATGCAATGCTGATAAATAAGAAGGAGATTCTCTAGCAATGAGTCAATCATTGCTAAAGAATCTCTAATTTTTCTATTAGAATGTCTAAGGGGCTAAGGTAGCATAGCATATTATAAACCATACATATGCTTATATATTTATAGGTAGCGGGTGAAAAACTACAGCTTTTAGATCCCATTTTTGGCTGTTGCAAATGATTTACTGGTAGAATACTAACAGTATGTTGCAAACAATCGAATAGTAATGCTTACTTGTAAAGTTATGATGTATTGTGGATTTTTCTTTTTGTTTCTAACCCGTTCTATTTTTGTTACTTTCCTGTCGATATTCTCTCAAACACTTCCGCAGTGACTCTCAGCGGTCACTTGGATGCAGGAAAAAGTACCCAGTTTATGTTAATTTAGAAAAGATATGTGAACAGTATTTCAAGTAGCACGCCGTTAGGTAAAAAGGATTAAAACCAGATATGAAAATAAATTTTACCACTGCTGAAGTTTGTTATTTTTTTTTTTTGGCTGTCAAATCAGTCCCCACACTCCGAATCATGGTGATCAAGCAACCAGTAAATGGTATCACTTAGTATTAGGAATTAATAAACTGTTAGAAGTTTCATTACTCATAAGAGATTATTTGAAATTATTGCTTCAAGATGAAAACTATATTTTTAGAGTTAAACTTCAATGGAGGTAGTTTGCTCGCAAACTTCGGGTCAATTTTAATTTTGTTAATGTTCGTAAGTTGATCCAATTTTTAGTTTGGAATTCGGAAAATCACTTTATAAAGTGCAGTACGGGCAAATATTTGAGTTTGATTTACCTTGAAAAACAGTGAGAAATATTGAAAGTAAAATAAATCCATTTTTCATCGACGCCGAAGTATGTTTCATTTACTTTAGATTATTTCTATAGAGACTATTGTCTTGTTTCGCAGCGTTGAAAATTTAAGGATAAAGAAATCGAGATCTTTGAAGTATATTTCTATTATGGAAGACATGAAAACTGCTTTAAAGTACTTTATATTCGGGGAAATGTATTTTAATTATTTATATATATATATATATATATATATATATATATATATATATATATATATATATATATATATATATATATATATTATATATATATATTATTTATAGAGTCGAGTTTACTTTTATTTATTCTTTCTTATCTATTTTATAAACTCAGTGAATCGATGATTGATATCACACTCTTGCTACAATAAACGATGTTATTTTTTAACATGCAGATCCATCTATAAAATTTAAATTTAGTATTGATTACAGAAATACAACGTATATAACTGATATTTCATGGAACATTTAATTACATATATGTAATGATGCTATTTAATAGAGATTTTGAGAAAGTGCTACAGCCATTGGAAAATATCTGACCAGATGCATATTATGAGGTGACATATATAGTTAGCATATATGAGTGAATACCCAAGTGATGGACGAAAATTAGGTGTTTACTTCACGTGCTTTACGACGATAAATGAATAGGTATAACGTACTTGAGCAGCAAGGAATAGAATTATTTTTTAAATTATAAAAAGCAGAATCTTAGAAGAGAATGGCATGTCTTCCTTCTTCAATTATTATGAAATTAGGGTAATTTCAAAGCAGGTGATTTTAACCCTTCAGCGGGTGCGCTGGTGTACAAAGTGCAACATTTTCGTAATTTCGAATGATTTTTTTTACATGTAAGGTTTGAATGTTCTAAGCAGATTCTATTTATAGCTACACTCTTTCTAATGCAGTTCTGATTTTCTGACCCTTGTATTCCTTTCCATTCATAGTTAGTCGTGATTTAACCATGGTAAACCAGCGATTATACTGGATCACAATACGACAAAAGTAGGAGTTGATATAGTCGATCAAATGTGCAGCTATTACACGGTATCCTGCATAGCACGAAGATGGATACTCGCATTGTTTTTTAGGTTTTTGGACATAATAGGAATCAATTCGCAAGTTGTCCTTAGATCCAATAAACCGGACAGTTTTAAATAAGGCGATTGTAATCTGCATTCTTTGGCCTTTAATTATAAATATATCTCATTATTATCAACATTTTATATCTTGTCATAAAACGCAATTATTATTTTCAGTTTGGAAAAAAAGTATATATTACAAAAGGAATAATCAAGGTTGAAAGACGTTTGCACTTTGTGCCACGCGCGCCTGCTGGTGTTCCAAAAATTGGCGCGGCCGTTGAAGGGTTCAGTAAGGGATTGCCAAAACGTAGGTTAGTATTTCGATACAATCACTTATGTTGTCAAGACAGAGGGATAAAAAACTAGTTTTTGGAGCTGAAAATGTAAGACTTATAGGGGCCTTATACCTATTGAAACAATGGAAACTGAACAGCTAATT
The DNA here is from genome assembly GCA_907164885.2 of Dolomedes plantarius. Lineage (NCBI taxonomy): Eukaryota > Metazoa > Arthropoda > Arachnida > Araneae > Dolomedidae > Dolomedes > Dolomedes plantarius. The sequence goes on from OU015501.1 coordinate 35,199,200, forward strand.
AAGTGGGAGATTAAGGTTAATTTTGAGAACATAAAACATTGTTAAATGCATGTATGAATGTATGTATATACATATACTCTACATGCATGTATGTACATAAACTTTAAAAATAGAGTTTCAGTCATCAATGATCTAAGCTCTATGTTAAAGAGAACTTAATGTAAAGCAATGTATTAAAGTGCTTAATCCTTTCCATTTGGAGTTTTCAGTTGAAATCTTTCAACGCCGTATTATTTCGTTTTCTCGACTGCTGATAATTATTTATTGGAGAGGATGCAATCTGAGTAATTCTTACAGAAATGGTTATAAGAATTATACATAAGTAAAACACACTCTAAAATAGTTTTTCAAACTAGGGTGTGTATTGAGGTTATTTATCATCTTAATTTCAAACAATCGTATAGAAATTTATTCAAATAGTAAACGTACTTAGCTATAAAAGTATCTTTTTGTGAACTTTCATTGTGAAGTCAGAGACATATTCTTTATGTATAAGATTTGGACATCAAGTAATATATCGCCAGTTTTCTTGCTCATTGCTTTCGATCCTTTTTAAAAAATTTTTTAAACAGCCATACTGTTTTTTCTCTGTGTTATTTTTCAATATATAATTTAATAAAAAAGGATGAATATGAAACTTAAAGAAAAAAAATTGAAGTAAATATAAAGGAAGAATTTTTACGTAGAAAACATTTTTACGCATTAAATGACTTTCGCCGTATAATGAAGATTTACTCGTTAAATATCTATATATTTAAGCTGCTAAGCCGACTTTTTGGGAAGTCCTTGAGAGAAAACTACGGCATCGATTTACTTCATTTTGGTCTTAAACGAAAGACTGTAATCTGTAGATATCTCAAATTTGGTTTTTGTAATCGCAATTTCTATTAATTAGCGATAATTTACAATTAAAAATTTATTTCTGCGCATGCTCATTGGCATGTTTCAGTCTGTCTTTAGAAACTCACTGTTTCTGCGCATGCTCAGTGACAGGTTTTAATGATAAACACGTTTATTCTGGGGAGTCTCTCTATATCTCTCTCTGCCATTTATATTTTATAATAATTACGTTTGTAAAATATAAAATTAATCCTCATGGAAATTTGTTTATTTCGCGCTGTTTAATTAGCGATAATTTACAATTAAAAAAAAATTGATTTTCTGCGCATGCTCAGTGGCATTTTAAATCTGGCTTTAGATACTCACTAAGCACAAGGCCGCTTAAACACAATTAAATTGTTTCTACACATTATTTATGATTTTCAATATTTGGCAATGAAGTGTTGAGTATAATTTGTGTATTAGTACATTTATTTACTATCTAGCCGTCATGTTTTCACTGGTAGCAACTAGTATATATTTAAGTTGCTAGGTTCAATTTTTGGGCAGTCCTTGAAAGAAAGTACGGTATCAGTTTACTTCATTTTGAACTTAAACGAAAAGATATTAATCTATAGATGCGTCAAATTGGTTTTGTAACCGCAATTTCTATTAACTAGCGATAATTTACAATTAAAAAGTGTTCTCTGCTCATGCTCAGTGGCATGTTTAAATATGGGTTTAGATACTTACTAAGCACAAAGCCGCATTAAATACGTTAATTTGTTTATTCCGAGGAATCTCTCTAGCTCTCTCACTGCCATTTTTATTTTTAATTGTGTTTGTGAGATATTGAATTAAACGTGGCGGATATTGTTTATTTCACGCTATTGAGTAACCCTATTTCATTTTATTGGGTTCAATATTAATTTTTTTAAAGTGTATTTCTCTCTTCCTTAATATTATGATTTTCAACATTTAGCAATGATGTGTTGAGTATATTTTGTGCATTAGTACATTTATTTGCTGTCCAGTCGTTATTTTTGGACGGGTACAGACTAGTAAAGTTACTAAGGAGATATATAATTATATTATATCATATTTATTTTAAATTTTTAGGATAGGTGTCCCAAATACCGCCTACTCTAAATTTTTTCGACATTTCATCCACTTTTAGTTTCTGATTAGGCTGGAAACTCAAATAACATCCCTAAGACCTATTTCCTTTGCTATCCTGAGATCAACCAGCTCCAAAACAGTGCCAGTTTAAGTTATGTAGCTAAATTAGTAAAATTGAAATTTCCAGTGAACTCCAGAGCGGTTCCTAATATCACCTACCTCTGTTCCTCTTACCACCTACCAGGCGAAATTAGGAGTACCTTTTAAAAAGCTTTGCTAGTAAAGTCTTTGTTTAATGCACTTTCAAATGATATAAGCAAAATTAGAATTTGGACGCACCTACTGGTCTATTCACTGGATTCTTTGGAGCCAAAGTTTACGAAGACAACAGCCAAAACAACTCAGACGCCATATAGTTTCTGTTGTTAGTGATAAGAGCGTTGTCGCTATCGCAGTTGTTAGTACAAACCAGAACTAAGAAGTTACTGCAACTAACTAAGAAGTTACTGCAACTACTAAGAAGTTACTTTTCTCATACATAGCGCGAATCTACTTTAGAAACACGAGTAGGCGAGATTAGGCACAGGGGCGATATTTGGGACAGCCCCTCTATTCATTAATTGATATATATTATACTTTTAATTCAAGCATATATTCAATGATTCTTACGTAAAATAATATTACATTGTCCATTGAAATATAAATACAATACAGCAAAATTTCTATAAACTGTGTCCTATTAAAAGAGTCGTACTATAAATCAGATAAAGCAAAGAAAGGGAAATAAATTGTTGTAATGTTTTTGATGAACTTTGAATACACAAGGAATACATTATATTATTTTCAAAATTACTTTTGACTAAAATGTAAGAAACAACGTTGATATATTATATAATGGACATAAATCTTTAAATTAGATTTTCATAAATTTCTACGGACTGAATAAAATGGAATATAACGACACAAATAAAGTAACTTGTATTTTTATGCACGAAGGGATAAAATAAATTTCCTAAGATTAATTTAATTCTCAAATTAATATTATGAAGTATTATTAAATCTTAGTTCTATTCTTTAAAATTTCCATACGAATTTAAATTTTTATGTAATAAATCACTGCTATGTAATCTATTGTTCCAAAACTGATATGAATAATTGATATTCAAAGTTTATACCATATGCATAGCTACATAATGTGCTGAGAATACCAGGATATATTATTTTCAAATCATTTTCTGATATGTTGCGACATCTTTCTTTGTAGATTTATGAATAGACGTATTTCAAAATAGTGTCGAAGGAATGGAAAAAATCTTGGAATTTTATATGCATTTCAAGCACTCTGAATCTTTCACATAAAATCTTTTTTTAGTATATTAAACTTTTGACAATAAGATTTTTGATATCACATTTGTCGGAACTAAATATATTCTATCTATAACCTAATCCTATGTTTTAAAATGTATAAAAATATAAACCCTTTAGATACATTTTTAAATCCATCTCTCTAAAACTAAATTTCATTTGCATAAACGTTATATTATTAGTGTATGATAATGCGTGATAATTCAGTTATGCACATGACATGTAAAATAATTTAAATATTAACCGCTGAAAATGATAATTTATACTTTACGTTAGACGATTTGTACTATACATTTAACCGTATGTTTATTTCAGTCATACAAAGAAAACTAATTATAAAGGAATTAAAAATATTTAACATGGAAAGTTAGAGCATATAAATCAGTCTATTGAATGTTTTTCATTCGACATAATTTATTTGTAAATTATATGACACTACCGGTATACTATCTTTTGATGTTCAAATAATAATGAAACTATACTCTGTAACGTATATATCATTCTCTAGTTTTAATCTTACTTGTGTCATATATATATATATATATATATATATATATATATATATATATATATGTGTGTATTTGCATTTGACTTATTCATTTATTGACTTCCTAATTAAAAACTGGATAACTCATTAGTTCTTCATATTACAAAGTTTAATTGCTGATTCTGTCATCTTGAATAAGCGTTTATTAATTTTTTTTATTCTTCTTTCGCATTTATTAATTATTTTATCTTCCATTAATATGATGTACATTCTTAATTGATCTACGGTAATCGTATACTACATGCTATTTTTATTCAGAGATAGAAGCAAAAAAGTTGTTAGAGATAAAGAAAATTATTAAAGATAAAATAAGGAATCAAATTTTCTGTAGAGTTTTAGTACGAAATTTCAAAGACATCATTAATGAAAGACTTAACCCGTAATTTAAAGCCATTTTGTAAAATAATGAATAATTTAAAAAATAGTTCTGAGGGAAAACGGGGTTTAACATCAGACGATAAAAATTTAATGTAAATGAATTTATTAAGTATGATAGAAGTGGGCATGTGTACACCATTGAAAATAAATTGATATGTGACATTTAAATTCATATTCACTAACATCATGCCAATATACCAGCTATCTTTCTTTAGTTGGTAAATAAAGTATAGCTTTTTATTGAAATGATAACATCGGTTGCTAAAGTAAATGTAGTTGTCGATTGGTGGGTCTGTAGGTTGATTATTCGGAGACTTACGCTATTTCCTTATTACACGAGAGTTAAGCAAAACAGTTAAAAACAGTTAAAAGTCTATCTCAAATCGGCATTAACTGTGGAATTTGAGGGCATAAAAAATAAAGACCAAAATAGTATACTATAAAATAAAATTAAACACTTATGGGCATAAATGAGTATTAGACTATGGTTTTATAAGAGCTTTAAGAAGTTTAGTTGAAACAGAATATTACTTTTTATACAGTTTAGGTCAAAACATACTGTAGAAATAAAAAATGTTGAATGAAGAAAAAGAATAAACTCACTAACGAGATGTACAATAGCTCTAGTATTACATAAATTTACAGCCATCGCCCTTTAAGGAAATGCCCTCAGCTAGATAAACAAATAAGAAAAAACTTCAAGGGAAAATAAATGGAGTTCAGATACTCAAAAGAGGGTGTAAAAACCGACGAGATAAAAAAGGTAAATTATCCTCTGGTAGGAATGTAAAAACATATACTGTCGAAGGATTCAACATTTCATCCGATGCTTGAGAGAATCTTTTGAGAAAACTGCAACAAACGCATCCATGTCTTCACTCGCTATTCATTTTTTTTCAAAGCAATCCTTTTTTATCGTTTATTATTATTTTAATAAATATTTCTACATGGTATATTCTAGAGTTCGTCTTGGGTTCTTGTTGAGTCACTAAAAACTTCCCATCGGTAAAAACTTTACTAATGAATTTTATTTTTTAATGTCACAGCAACTAGTTTAGATATACCAACAGTTCCAATTTTAGATACTTTAACAGCTTTCTCATATGCAATTCATTTAAATGTGGCTTTCGAACAAAAATATTTTGGTTTCATCAAATTCCGCAATGACATGTAACAGTTAGTATTACGATGTTGTTAGCGAAACCATATATTTGTATTTCATCCACATGTTGTACCGTTACAGATTCTAATTAATTTTATAAATGTCTAATTTCTTTCGAAGTAATTATTTGTTCTTAACTAACCCAAATCAAATCGTTTAGCGAAAGGAACATCAGTTTTAGTTTACGCTATGAAAAGTTTAAACCATATGTAAAACTGGTAGTGTTTCATCAAATAATGGGCAATTGACGATTCTGATTTCCTTTTGCTTCCCTTTGCTTCAAGAATCCAGTTGACTAAAGCTCTATATTTTATTAATACCGCTATTTTGATCCTTAACTAAAAAAAAATACATTTCTCAACTTCAAATTTACGGCTGTAAAAATGATATATATTGTATCTATTTTTCAGTGACGTAAATTAAATTCCTAAATAAAATGATGTTACTTAAATAGAATTGTTTTTCATAGAACATGGTATCTAGGATACCACTAAAGATCAATTTTAGTTGAAAGAAAAAACATATATCGCTAGATACAAAATCAAAAGAATAATTGAATTTTTCATTATGTAATCTTTTTTTTTGTTTGTTTCAGTGCTGTAATTCAATTTCTATAATTCAATAAATATTTTCATGAGAAATGATATTCTTGTTCAGGAACATTTATTCCTCGAAAGTACAAGGCATATGTTTAAAATAAAAGAAATGTCAAAAGTCAGATTATTGAATGGTATTTTCAGTATCTAACGTAATACATATTATTTTAGATTAAACTGCGGCTTTTTTTCAATAAAAGTTCTTTTCGATAATAAATAAATATTTAATTATAAATATATTTGTTTATAGTAAATATTAAATAAATATTTAATATATAAACATTTATTTGCTATTTATTATAAATAAATAAATATTTATAATAAATATATATATTAATAAATACTTATTAACAATAAATATGAATAAATATTTATTTTTTCAATAAATATTTTCATGAGAAATGCTATTCTCGTTCAGGAAGACATATTCCTCTAAAGTGCAAGGCTCATGTTTAAAATAAAAGGAATGTCAAATGTCAGATGTATTGAATGATATTTTCAATATCTAACGTAATATTATTTTAGATTAAACTCCGACTGCTTTTCAATATAAACTCTTTTCAATAATTCTTGATCCAAGGCTTTTAAATTCATATAAAATTAGAAAAAGGAATTTCATTCGTGGTTATAAAAATTACCTTAACTAGCGATTAAGTGAGTTAAATTTTGATTTAGTACAAATATAATATTAAAAGTAAGATCATTCCTTATTATTGTATATTTCATATAATTTGTAAATTTATTTCGACTTCATCATCTATTTTACAGGATACTTAAGACAGATGATGGTTTTTAATTAGAAATATGTCTCTCCTACTATTTACCTCTTCAAGCCTTTATTTATGGTGCTTGTGCCTAAATGCAAAGCCTTTAAACTTGTAAACTAAATAAATATTTGTTCACTATATAACAATTCCCCTTTAAATTTCTAAGAATTCTAAGTATGCGTATGATATAGTCTTTTTGATGGACTTTTCCCACAGCCATAATATAAAATAAGTTAGATTAGGATAGGAATTCAGGTCTTGCTGGGAATAGTATTTCATCGTCTAAAATACGTCTTATTTAATGTAAAAAAAATATTGTCTTTGAAACCATGCTATCTACTAGATTGTAGGCTTTTTAATAACAAAGTCATTATATCAGTTAACTTAGATTCAGTATGGAGCAAAATTATTAAAATAAAGTCATCTTTCTTTCCTTTCTTACAACAGTCTAAGAATATGGTAGGAGTACTATATTTTGCTAGACATTTGATATTCATTTCAACAGCATCTGGCGTTTTGAGATAATTTCTAACTATTTCATTGTTCTTCAGAAAGGTAAACTTAAACTACAATTGTTAGCACAATTTTTCTTTATTACTTCCTCAGTTTAATACTTCATTTCTTATGTGTGTAGTGAAAGAATTTTAACGCAAATTTAAATGACAAAATCTACAGAAGATAAAAAAAACAGTAGAAGAAAATAATTGGAATCGTAAAAGATTTCGCTAGGTCTGCTCACCAGATCTGTTAAAGGCTGCTATGTACTAAGAAAAAAAAAATCGTATTTCCCTTTTCCTCTTCTTTCAGACTCTTATGATGGGAGGAGTCCAGTTGACAGTTCGAGAATTCCATCCCCCTTAGGATTGACATTTTGACTGATTGTAATGGCTCTCTCTATATATAGGGGGGTTCAGCGCTGCCCCCAAATTTTTTATTTAAAATATATTTTGTCAACTATTTATAGAGATTCTATGCTCACTTCTACCCAGACCTGGGTGTATATAATTTGAAGTGGCTCTCTATTTGAATTTGAACCACACACAGTTTATACATGAAACAATGTTTATTGAATTCGTTGCACATATAATTGGCTTTACAGCAATAAGCATGGGTACTACTTGTACGGAATGTATAAACACAGCTTTCAAGAACAATATATTTTTATACTCACGAACAGTAAGTCAAACCAGCAGTACTGCCATGTAAACTTCTGGCCCGCTACGCACTAGCGCAGGATAACACCTTTTCAACCTTAACAACCTCCCCTTCTTTTTTATTAATGACGCTGCGTGGTATTTATACTAAGCGCGTATGCCGAAATTAGCATATCTAAAGCAGCTTCTTTAATTCACTCAAAAGCTCGATTCTTGTGATCGAATCTTGTGTATACCTTACATATTTACAGGTACATAATGCCTGATAATCCCAAATACCATTGGGTATTGTCAGATAGCCTGACACTTTTCTGCAAAGCGGCTACAGGATTCATTTTATAAATTTCGTCCAACGAAGGAATTTATGAGCGTCTATTAAAACAAACTATACGAGATTTTCTCCGAAAAATTTAAAATTATAAAATATTAATTGCATTTAAAAAAAACGATATAATGTACCAATGTAAAATTTCTTTCTCTATGACGGAGTAACAATTTTAAAAAAAATCTTTGAATCCAAGTCGCAATCCGTGGACAAATTTTCTCCATAGGTTAACATTGAGGTGAGCTAATCCCAATGGGGTTAGTACATAGCAGCCTTTAAATGTTCTTTTGACAGGGCAAAAGAAAACCGGCAGTTTTTCTGGCAAGTTAAAGAAAATGCGGTCGAGAATCTTATGAAGTCCAGCGTACATGTTGGACAAAAATAAAACAACTCCACAGACGAAAAACAAAACAATTCAATACAAAATCAGTCTGGTCTGCAAAGAAGACAGACTGACTGTTCGAGTTCAAATCGAACACAGTCGACACCATTCCGAGACTATTTTATTAATAATTTCGAAAAGGGATTATGTGGATGATTTGCTATCAGAACTCACTGTAGATGGCTGTACGTTGAAATCTTATAGGATTTAAGGAAATATAGAAATATAATTTCTATTTATTGATGAATCCAAACTTACACTTTTGAGTACAAAATGGAAACAATACGTCAGACGACGACTAGATTGCCCCGGAATATCTGATGCATTAATACCCATTATGAAAACACACAGCAACGATATGTGCCTTAAGAGTAGAAAAAATCAAAAATTATTCCCAATGACTTATTTTTGGAGCAAATATATAAAGGTTTAAAAAACCGGAATGGAAAAACTTGTAAAATTATATTATCGTGCTAGAGATATATAAATCGCTAATAAAAGCAAATGATTTCGTACAAAAATTAATTATTCTAGTATATTGGGTAGTTAATTTAAAATAAATAATTTTCAACTGATTTAAAAATAATGTACACATTCTTCTATATGATTGTAGAAATTCCTTGTTAGTCTTTACATAACTGCTTTAAAAGAAAAAATGTCTTATTCTACTTTTGCTTAGATTTATTGTACATTAGTATGTAGGTCAAAATTTTATTTTATTTAAATTGATGACTTTCATTCTGATTTATTTTACTTGACGAGTTTTTTCAAGGTTGTTGACTATTTTCTTTCCTCCTGTAAAACTGAGAAAGGCTAAAATGCTGATTTTGGTTCCTGAATTTAACCTGTCTCTGCAAATCTCACAAGTGATGTCTGTTGATATTGAAAATACATTTTGTGTTAAAATTGAAGTATGCCGGTAATAAATGTAGGACTATTGTCAGATCTTACACTAAAGAAAAAAATGAAAGTAGGGCATTTAATCGCAAAGATCATAACATAGGCTGGTGGCGTAGTAGTACCGGTCATCTATTCAGAATATATGAAGACTGAACCCAAGAAGCCTGGGTTGTAATTGAATAGCGGCCGATTAATAATTCCCTGAATAACAACCGAGTGAACCCAGGTTGTAATTTGGGAGAAAGAATTCTGTGACAATTGTAAGAATGTGGGACAGATGCCTTGTTATTAGAGTAACTCTCAATACGCTTTAATTTACCCATAGTATCAAAATGTTCTCCCACATGATTTGAAGAAGATAAAAGCAATTGTTAAGCATATTTCCCCGAAATTAATGCATAAAGAATTAGGGAGGGAAACCTTCTTTATTAGACCCCGTTGGTAACTTAGGCAGTTATTTACTGATGATTAAGATCTATTGCCCCAAATGATGCATTTCTCAAGCTAAATGGATGATTTCTCTCTAAAATTTAATTGTGAGAATATGGATTCTCAGAATTTTGTTTTCACACGAATTTCGGCAAGAAAATTGTGTCCGTACAACACTCGAGAGAAGTGGAGAAATACTGTTTAAAAACAACCACTAATGTTTTTAACATGTGTCAGATAAAGCACATTATCAGTGAATTTCGGCAAGAAAATTGCGTCCGTGGAAACACTCGAGAGAAGTGTGAGAAATACTGGTTAAAAACAACCACTAATGTTTTTAACATGTGTCAGATAAAGCACATACACTGAAGTGCCACTGAATTAGGGATACCTACCTAGTAACGAGTTGGGCCTCCTCTGGCCTTGATAACGGCTGCCACACGACGAGACATAGATTTCAACAAGTTTCTGGAAAAGTTTCCACGGGAAATGGCTTGCCAAATATTGGCTAAAGCTATCCATAATTCAGTAAGGTTCTTTGGTGCTGTGTGATGGCCTTTCATGCCTTGTTCCAAAACATCCCAAAGATGCTCAATAGGATTTAAGTCTGGGCTTCTAGGTGGCCAATTCATGACAGAGAAGTCAGAGGAATACTCATCCAACCAGCCAGTAGCCAACCGGGACTTGTGAAAGGTACAGTTGTCTTGCTGGAAAACTCCATTACCGTGCGGATAACAGAACAGCATAAACGGATGGAGGTGATCACCCAGCAACTCTACGTACCGAATTGCATTGAGGGAGGTTGGTACACGCATCAATGATCCCAAACTGTGCCACGAAAAAACACCCCAGACCATGATTGAGCCACCATGCCCTTGTATAGTTCCTGCCAGGCATGCAGGATCCATGGCTTCATGAGCCTGACACCATATTCTCAGCCTCCCGTCGGCGTTAAGTAGTTGCAATCGATACTCATCACTCCATGCTACTCGTTTCCAGTCCTCTACACTCCAGTGTCTGTGCTCTCTTGCCCAGGCAAGACGTGCAGCCCGATGGCGAGTATAGAGCAATGGTACTCTCGTAGGTCGACGGCTCCCGAAACCCCTACGTGAAGCGAGCGTTGCACAGTCCGTTTACTAACTGTACGACTGGCACCGTTCATTAAACTGGTGGTAATTTGAGCTAATGTTTGGCTTCGCTGGCTACGTACAATACGCCTGAGCCGTCTCCGACCACGCACTGTCAAGGCTAATTGTCCTTGCAGTTTGCCCGATCGCTAGTTTTTTTTCCACCATCCATGTATTGCCTGGTATACTCTTACACTGTCGACCTGAAAATCCTAGCTGTCTGACGATTTCGGAAATTGAATGGCCCATGCGTCGCGCACCTACGATTTGTCCGCGATCGAAGGCGTCTAAATCAGGCAGTTTACCCATACTGGCAATTCCAGCAACTAATTCAGAACATCCACAGTACGCGCTATATATGCAGTTACCACAGCGCTTTCACTTGCGCATACATGATGCGCAGCGCTACACAATTTGCATAGGCTTTGCTATCCCTAATTCAGTGGCACTTCAGTGTATTAAGTGATGATTATAGGATCGCAGTTAAACTCTTTGGTTTGGTTAGAAGTTGTTGTTGCTAAGCTCCCCTGGACTAGAAAATGCTAGGCCAGGTCCATGATGCTCCGTCGTGTTAGTAAACGGGAGGGAGCCGTATCCTGATCTTCTGCAAGCATGCTGACGGGGATACCTAAACAGTCTACAAAGTGGGAGGATCGCAGGAGCACCAGAACAGGTACTGGTCAAATACTGGTCTGATGGAGAAATACTGGTCAAAAACAACCACTAGTGTTTTTGACATGTGTCAGATAAAGCACATTATATATATATGTGATGATTATAGGATCGCAGTTACACTCTTTGGTTTGGTTAGAAGTTGTTGTTGCTGCTAAGCCCCTGTGGACTAGAAAATGCTAATTCAGGTCCATGATGCTCTGCGTGTTAGTAAACGGGAGGCAACAATATCTTGATCTTCGCAAGCATGCTGACGGGGATACCTAACAGTCTACAATGTGGGAAGGATTCGCAGGAGCAACAGAACAGGTTACTGGTCAAATACTGGTCAGATGGAGAAATACTGGTCAAAAACAACCACTAGTGTTTTTGACATGTGTCAGATAAAGCAACATATATATATGTGATGATTATAGGATCGCAGTTACACTCTTTGATTTGGTTAGAAGTTGTTGTTGCTGCTAAGCCCCTCTGGACTAGAAAATGCTAGTTCAGGTCCATGATGTTCTGTCGTGTTAGTAAACGGGAGGCAACAGTATCCTGATCTTCTGCAAGCATGCTGACGGGGATACCTAAACAGTCTACAATGTGGGAAGGATTCGCAGGAGCAACAGAACAGGTTACTGGTCAAATACTGGTCAGATGGAGAAATACTGGTCAAAAACAACCACTAGTGTTTTTGAAATTGTCAGATAAAGCACATTATATATATGTGATGATTATAGGATCGCAGTTACACTTTTTGGTTTGGTTAGAAGTTGTTGCTGCTAAGCCCCTCTGGACTAGAAAATGCTAGTTCAGGTCCATGATGCTCTGTCGTGGTTAGTAACGGGAGGCAACAGTATCCTGATCTTCTGCAAGCACTGCTGCGGGGATACCTAAACAGTCTACAATGTGGGAAAGATTCTCACGAGCAACAGAACGGGGACAAGAGGAAAGAACTTTGTAGAGTTCTCGAAGCTCTTACTTTTTGTATGGCTACTCCGAAAACGAGCCAGATAAAACTATATTGATTTTAGACCACTAAAGTGGTTAGAAGTTTTTCCCTTCAATAAGGAAAGTTTCAAAAATCTGACTTTTGTTCATTTTTATTCTTAATTCGATTATGTGTAATCACTTTTCTTCAAATTCTAGAGATAACATGGTAAAAATTTTGGAAAAAGCCAAAATGGATCTTTTAATTTTATAACTGAGATCTTCTGTGACAACACTCCTTTAGACTGCATAGCTGCTACACTTATGTAACAAGTATGTAATAGGTACGTTGATTGTTTGTTATGCTAGATGGTAAAGATTTTATCTTTAGAATAAGACTTTCAATTCTTCTTCGGAATTAGTTTATTGCCAGAATAATATGAATATATTTAATAGACTTCTTTCTGCTTGTTTACTTGTTACCAGGTTTCAGCTAATTTTGCACAAATCTTATCAAAATGGCAACCAAACTGGTTTTCCTCTTTGTTACCATGACGTCCGTTATAATATTTTGGAATTTAATTAATATTTTATTATATTTTTAAAAGTCACACATTCTCTAAATTCTCAAAAATGACTAGGCTCCAAATTAATGAAATCATACTAAATTGTCAGTTTTTATTTTCATTCCAGTCTTCCAAAACTAATTATAATTCAAACAAAAAAGGAAACTTACGAAAATTTAACTTCCTTTTTTTTATACAGCTATTCCAATCGAAAATTGAAATTAAATGAATTTTTAATCAGTAAAAATTATTTTTTTCTAAATGGAAACCAGGTCTGCATGTGCAAAATATGCACGTATGAGGGATCGTAAATATAACAGACAAAAAATGTTATCCATGAATGAATTACCTAACGAATTTAGATTGTATGCTATGCGGAAAATCGAAGGCCATTTTTGGCTCCACATGTGTTTGCTTCCTTTATTTTTCTAAAGGAAGTAAACACATGGGGGAAAAGGGATAACTTTAATGAAACATTTATTTCCTAACTCTAACAATAATTTTAAAAAACAAGCATAAAATATTACGATAGTTAAAATATTTAATGAATTTCAATATTTCGCATTATTAAAACAATTTTTTTTTCAAATTTTGTTCAGTTATATATAATTTGTCTGACTGAAAATGGCAAGTACAACTCTAAAACAAGGTTTCTACATGACAAGAGCACTTTTTTTAATCGTTTGACTTAGAAATAAAATGAAACTCGGTTCAATATGTTTTGTAGTCATGTTGTGCGGATTATCCTAATATTCACACTTTAAAACTGAATAATTGCATTTCTGCAATACTCGCATTAAAAGCGAATTAAATCGGTGTCAAATTCTGGTCCTAGAGAGGTAAGGGGACATAGTAAGCAAATGACGTTTCCCAGACGTTTTTGAATGTCAAGAGGTTAACTGCTTTGTCTCCGCTGTCTTGTTTCTCCATCAATTCTATCATTTCGTCTACATTTTCATTTGAGGACATATGAAAATGTGAATCCCATATTCTTCAAATGTACAACCATCACGCGAGGATGGGATCTTTGGTTGTTGCATTTGATGAGGAGTTTTTCTCAAACAAAGAACATCCAATCCGTGAGAGAAAAAAACAAAACAAATTTATTTACTTTTCCTACTAGGGAAAATACGCTGAAATTTAGACTTCTAACAGTGTGTAATTTAAAAAGCATTATTTTCGATTAAAGAATTCCTGCGCTTCACAAATTTACATACAACTAGTTGGTACCCGTCAAAATATGACGGCTAGATAGTAAATAAATGTACTAATACCGAAATTATTCTCAACACATCATTGCCAAAATGTTGAAAACATAATAATGTGCAAAAACAAATTAATGCGACATCGCGCTTAGTGAGTATCTAAAGCCAAGTTTAAAAATGTCACTGAGCATGCGCAGAAAGCAATTTTTTAATTGTAAATTATCGCTAATTAAACAGCACGAAATAATCAATTTCCATCAGGTTTAATCTTATATTTCACAAACACAATTATCATAAAAAATAAAAAGGGCGAGAGAGGATCTAGAGAGACACCTAGGAATAAACGTATTTATCATTAAAACATGTCACTGAGCATGCTCAGAAACAGTGAGTTTGTAAAGCCAGAATTAATCATGCCACTGAGTATGCGCAGAATCAATTTTTTTATTGTAAATTATCGCTCATTAATAGAAATTGCGGTTGCAAAAATCAAATTTGACACATCTACAGATTACAATCTTTCGTTTAAGACCAAAATGAAGTGAATGGATGCAGTAGTTTTCTCTTAAGGACTGCCCAAAAGTTGGCTTAGCAACTTAAATATATAGATTGAGAAAATCCTTTAATGACTTCCTACTATGTCTTCTTCGATGTTAAACTCAGCAGCATTTAGTGACAAAACCTTTTATTTAGATCGAAAATCTAGGTCATTTATAATTGTAGCGGTCAATATTTTCGATAAGGGTTTTCCAACAAAAATGACAACATAAATAACAAATAATAATATTAAATAAGAAATTCTTGTAATGATAAGGATTACGGAGATTATTATTTCCACGTGTTTCCTAAATCAATGTTACAGATTGTACTGTCATTAATCCTTTAAGAGCAAAATAAATCGGAAGAAAAGAAAATCCCTTTAGCGGGGTATTTTTCACGATATATATCATATCCGCAATTTCTGTTTCTGGGTAGTAATATATCCTAAGATCACTGACAAAAGAATTAATAAGAATAATGATTATGAGGAACAATTTATAATTCTATGAAACATCACTTTAGTTATCATTTAATGAATTTGGAGTAAAGAAATATAAACTTGATAGTCTCCTGATGTGTGAGGTTAGTTAAGGAACATAAGAATTCCAATACATCAGTAAAACTACTGGAAAAATATCATTAACCATATTGGTTTATACATTGTAGTTTTCAGAGAATAAATATAATGAGTCAGAATATCTCAGAATCTGTGAAAAAAGAATGTAAGCTGTATCTTCATGAAATTTACAATCTTAATGAAAATAATGATTACAAAATTGTATTAAACACTGTATGATTGATATGGTGTGAGAAACAATTACTTAATAATCAGCATATTTTATGTAAATATAATCTGAGAACAACTTTTCTTAAATAATGAAAATAATTTCTAAATGTATTTGTCTAATTATTTCATCATATATTTTCTAAAATACTCCTCATACAATTCAAATTTTAAGCTTAACTTCATGACAAGAAACTCTTAACTAGAAACTTTAATTAGAACTATTACTAGAAACCATGGGCTCGAGGTAGCCTTTCGGTGCTGAGGGTTATAGAGAAAATATTTCACTTATACCCAGACTTGGGTGTATATAATTTGAAGTTTCACTCTAAATGAATTTGATACAAACACAGTTTATACATGAAACCAATGTTTATTGAATATTCTGCACATGTAGGCTTTGCTTTAACAACAAGATTCATACGTACTACTTGTACAGATATATAAATACAGCTTTCAAGAACACATATATTTGTCAATTACTCACGAACAGTAAGTCAACCAGCAATTTTGCCACGTAAACTTGGGCCCCCTAAGCACTAGCGCAGGAAAGCACTCGAGCTGCATACCCTCGTAGCTCCCTCTCGCTATCTATCAACCTTAACAACCTTTCTTCAACCTTACAAACTTTTCTTCAACCTCAACAACCTTTTTTATTAATGATGCTGCATGTATTTAAACTAAGCGCGTATGCCGAAATTAGCATACTCAAGCAGCTTCTTTAATTCATTCACTCAAAAGTTCGATTCTTGTGAATCGAATCTTGTGTATACCTTACCGGGTGCTCGGATCGAAATCCGGCACGCGCCATAAATACCTCCGTGTCTAGTCCGAATATGGGCACGGTTCAATACGTAGACCAAAAGTCCCTTTATGAAGTCAGAGCAGGTGGGAGAGAGTACGTTCCCTTCAGATGTCGCCCCTGGGACTGTTATATCGAAATTGATGTGGCAACTATCTAAGACGGAATCCGACTGTTGTGGTTCTATATAAACCGAAGCCTATATGGACATGGTCTGGAACTTCTTGCCAGAGGGCATTAGGAACCACAACAACAATTAGAAACCACAGACACTTCAGAGCTATTTGTGTAAATTATAAACTGTCCCAAGATTATGCTCTTAAACATTACTTTAACTTTCAAGCATCATGTAAATAGCTCAATACGGTTAAGGTGTCTCATAATTAGATATGAATTGCTATAAATAATCTTATAGCTGAGTTTATATATATATTTCCCCCTTGAACTAGCAAGACAAAAATAACTTACTAAATTTCAAAAATTGCTCTAAAGGACATAAAGTGTCGGAGGGAAAATTGTATAATGCTTCATCAAAACTGCACTTTTTCACAGACTTAACTGTGAATCGCAAGTACTCAACAATGTATGTGTTTTTAATAGTACTAGATAAGGAATATTCGATGAAGTACAGAACGAAAAAATATGTTACTTATTTTTGGTTTGTCATCATTTAATATTCATATATACGTATATATAAAGATATATTTGTTTACCTATCACAAATTATTTAAAGCTCACAACGTCTTTTTCTTAATCCGTCTTATAATCTATTTTAACTGAATATAATGACTTGGAAAGCTATAATCCTATGAATCGTAAAAGTTATGTATTTTTCATCGATAAACTACATACCCTTTATTATTAGTTACATTTTAAATTTTAATTTAATAAATTATATTTAAAAATTTAGATCTAGCTTCTCCTCCTTCAGCATGGAAAAGTTTAGATTATCACTGATACAACAGGGATTATAAATATATATATATTGTGTGCCATAATTTTCATTAATGGCTTGCTCATTCCTTATTTTCCTTCCATTAGTCTGCAAAAATTAATTATATTTATGATTTGATTTTTAGAAGTTACACAGTTTATTATCCTTAATATGATTCAGAAAGTCATAAAAATAGTTACTAATAAATAGTGATAAAAACTTTTTGCCATTTGACAAAAAATTTTGACATGCACAGATTAAATTAATATTTTAGTTAACGCAATTTATGACACTGGCACACACACACACACACACCTATATATAGATATATAACTGTAATTTTTTTTATATTACTTCCTTGCGGAAACAAAAAGGAATATTTTTTTAGTACCTAACAGAACAATATCATAAAGCTTTAAACACAAATTGATAAATATTTGTAAAACTATTCAATAATTTAATGTTTGTTGGATGACGCTTATGAATTATTTTTCACCATATTTTCTAAGACAAATTAGAGGCAATGTGGATCCTTCCGTTTCTTTTGAAAGGAACCTCATTTCAATTTCATTCTTTCAGTGGAATTTCAAGGAACGATGTGTTTATCTTTTTTATTTTATGCTTTCATTCATTTTTAGAGTAGGAAACGGAAAACTAATTAAAATACTGCCGTTCTTTAAATTGATTTATATTCTCCTTTGAATAATTAACATGCATTTCCTCCGACTAAATGCTTTCATAGCGTTTAAGTAGAGATTGCTAAAGAATTAAGTCAATTAATTATAGAAAAAATAAATTAAATGCCATTATCTACGAGCTCGGGAAGTTAGAATTGTTTGGGATATTCTAGTGATCTTTAGTGGAAACCAAATTCTTTTCTCTAACGCTCAATTGATGCCACTTAAAAATTTTCAAACAAACCATAACAAATATCAGTTTGTTCTAGCGTTTATTCAGCGACGAAAATTATAGCTATAATGATAAAAGCAGTTTCTGCTAGGTATTTATAATTGTTTCGGGGTATAAATATAACAGCAAATATTTTAGCATCAGATGTCAAGCGTAAGGCAAGAAGTATACATTTTTACCATACTTTATACATTGGAGAAGAGTCACACGGAAGGGAATTATATCCAAGAGTTGTAGGTGAAACTATAAATTTGTAGCACTGTAGAAATATTTACTTAATACTACAGTTCTCTTAATTTTATGTGTTAGCAATCTTAATGCACTAAATGAACTTTAGTTTTGCAAAACTAATAAACACTTTCTAATTCCAGCAAGAAACGTACAATGCTATTATCTACGTATTAAAGTATCTCTGTATACCGTATATTAAGGAGTTCTATTATGAGCTCTTTAGCATATCTGTAATAACATATTAATATGCAAAACAGTTTGCATATCAAATAGAATTAACATTAGTAAAATTTCTTTATAAAATTGCTGCAAATGAATAAATATGATTATATGTAATTTTACTGAAGTAAACGTCGTTTAGAAATAAATAGATATACTTATTTATTTGTAATGAAAGTTATTATCTGAGTATACTATACATGAAAATATTTTACTCAGTTGGGTTAACACAATCTAATCACAAAACAACATCAGTGGGTGTTAAGTATTGTGTCACTAAACACCCACTGATGTCTTGAAAGACCAAAACTCACTGTCCAAAATCACCTATTTATAATTAACATGTTAATATCAGGTGCTATTTTTTATAAATAGTTTATGCAAAAACAAAATAAATTCATTATCACCAATAAATTAGTGTCTTCGTCGTTACTAATTCTTAACCAGTCCTCGAGGAAACTGTAAAAATAGTAGCAAGTGCAATTCCATAAACGATTTCAGAATACCTTTACTGATAATTTCCAACGAAGAAACTTTCAAGCACTGAAATTCATAGACAACTTTCATTATCATACATACTTTAAGAACACAAATTTAGATTTTTACAGTTTTGAGAGTCTGCCTTGATATCTGAGGATTTTAAAATTATATAAACGCAAATATTTCTCCAGTAATTAATTATGTTAAGTAAATTGTAGGGCTCGAGATAGCCTATCGGTAGCGCGTCGGTTTCGGGTACTGAGCGTGGTCGGATCGAATCTCGACAAGCGCCGTTAAGCACATTGTGTCTTGAGGTAGTGCCGGGCACGTTAATCCGTTGGCCTAAAAATCCTTCTATGAGATCCGTGGGTGGGGAAGTTACGATCCCCCAGACGTTGTCCCTGGGGGTGCTTGGTAAATATCGTGTTGGAACCTAGCCAAGTTGGACTCCGACCCTTGGTGGGCTATTACAAACGAAATCCCCACTTCTCAGCCCGAAGCCTATATGACCTGGTCTTTAATCCTTCCGCCCAAGGGGCATAAGGAACAGCAACAACAAGTAATAGTGTAATAGATTAGAAAAGCAATATATTTTTTCAACTCTCTCATCTAATAAAGTACTCTTATGACTCTTGCACAAATCGTATTAATTTTTTAAAAAAATTCAATACTATCAAGCCAAAATTTTAAACCGAATAAAGTTAACCTTGTCATTTATTACATAAGTATTGACATGTTATTCTAATTGAAACATAAATATTGTAAATATAGGGGATAAAAATTTTGGAATGTTTGCCAACTAGAGTAAAGGAAAACAAGGACGGAAATTCTAGAATGCATATTGCGAAAATAATTTAGATGTATTTATGTTTAAAATAATCAATATTTTTCCAATTTTGTTTCATTCTTTGTGAATGGAATAACTGTTAGAAGATTTCAGAAAGCAGAAAATATTTTAATTTTTTAACTATAACAGAGTGTTTAGAAATGTTTGTATTGCATATTTTCATGGTTATCAAACTGAAAACTTACGCAGTCAAATGATTAATACAAAGACTGTTGTAGCGTCACGGTGAATAGTTAAGGCAATTATCTGAGGCGTTGCTAAGAATTACTACTATGGGATCTATAACAAAGCAAAGACAGAGTCCTAATTAAAATGTGAAGGACAATTTTTAAAACAGAACTTAACAAGTAGATTTATTACAAAAAATTAACATTTAAACCAGTGCAACATTTTCAATTAAATCCCGTGTAGATTTGCAACGTACGGAGCCTAAAAAACACACGTCCACACAGCACGGATTCTATCAAGCGTCTCTCAGAGAGGGGGTCGGCAATTCGTTAGTCACAGTTCTTCGTAACTTTATTGCATTCCAGAATCGGTAGGGACGACAGCTTTACTGGCTGCATCTGTGGGAAAACGTTTTTTAATCCCCCACGTGTTCAGAACCGGTGGAAACTCGCAAAACTTTTCCTCGATAAACGCAGCTGTGTTTTCAAGCATTCTGGGGGTCTTGGGAAAAAATAAGACCATATTTCCAGTACGCTACACTGTCAATAAATAAAAAGACAATAAATAGCATTATAAATTTTACTTTCTCTTATTGAAACTTCGGTCTATCTGTAGGTCCAGGTATTTTACGGAAAGTTAAATTTCTATGCTCTTATTCTTGGGAATGCATGCCATAATATTTTTTCAAAGTCAGAAGTTCTATTCAGTACTTAAATGCTTTTTATGTGTTCTTCAGTGTTGTTATGTGTCTTGTCTTTTTATGTGTACTGCATGTTGTATTTGTTTAGAAAGCTTATTTAGCTTTATAGAATTGTGAATTTTTTTGTATTGTATGAAGTTTTATTAATCTCTTTTGTAATCTTACCTTAGTTCCATCCACGGGAAAGCTGAGCTGATTGATTTCCGTCAAACCAATCGGTTGACATAAATATTCAATTATAGAGCTCACTTTTATTTACTCTAACAGTCATAATATTCTTCACAAGTTTGTTATATGCTATTTAGTTGAAAAGGACTATCCATTATATAGTGTACGCTTTATATTAGCCTTTTACTGGTTTTATCTGAAAAAAACAAAATACTAAGATATATCTCACTTTTGAAAGTCATTTCATTCATTAAAACATCAAACTAAGTATCAATAGGTACGCTTTATATAGCCTTTTACTGTTTTATCCGAAAAAAACAAATGCTAAGATATATCTCACTTTTGAAAGTCATTTCATTCATTAAAACATCAAACTAAGTATCAATAGGTACGCTTTATATAAGCCTTTTACTGTTTTATCTGAAAAAACAAAATGCTGAGATATATCTCACTTTTGAAAGTCATTTCATTCATTAAAACATTAAACTAAGTATCAATTTTTAAAGTATAAATAACATTATTTTTAACATTATTTTTCTGAACATTATTTTTAA
Organism: Dolomedes plantarius; assembly: GCA_907164885.2. NCBI lineage: Eukaryota > Metazoa > Arthropoda > Arachnida > Araneae > Dolomedidae > Dolomedes > Dolomedes plantarius. The sequence goes on from OU015501.1 coordinate 35,220,964, forward strand.
TATTACATAAATATTTTCGTCTGATTAAAGAAACTATTATTATTCTTAGACAATATTTCCTTTCAATTTTGTTGTAAATTGAGTTTTTAAAGAAAATAAGTAGGCCATAAAGATAATCTGAAATGATTATCAAATGTTTTATTCAGTCAGATGAAAAACTTCGATATAAAAGTTAAGTACTTATATGTATAAGATTTTACGTTCACAGTTAATGTCAGAATAATTTAGGTTAAATTATTCACAAATATTTTTATGATAGTTCAGAAATATATTATTTATACATCTAACGATTGCAATTTTTATTCCAATATCTTTCGAGATTTTTTTTTAATCCTGCCATTAAAAACTCGTGTATACCATTAATGAATGTACATTATGCTATAAAGATGAGAAGTAATAAACACAGCTCTTTTGGAGTACTTTTGAGGAAAATAAGTACGTGTGAATGTGTCAATTATGAAATAAAATGTTTCAATGACTAAAATATGACATTCTTTATATTTAATTTGAAATAAAAAATGCTATAAAAATAGCCATTAAAAATAATGGGTTAGCAGGATTTGCGCACGAATCAAAATTTAATGATAATTTCGTTTTTTTAGGGGGTGTATTAGGATAATTTAACGGTGTGCAAATATTTGACTCTTAAACTCGAGACATGCATATTTAAATATTTTTATTACTTGCAAGCATTTTAGTAATGAATAGTTTTTTAAAACATGTATAGCTGGTAACAGAATAATCTTAGAGATTTATAACGTGTCTTACAGATTTTCCAGCTTTAATTTCATGAAAAATGTAATTGAATATTTAGTTTTGAGATAAAATTTGGAAACAAAGTTTACAATTTACTTATAGCTGATTTTACAGATGCTAAAAAGTACTATTTTACAAATATACATCCCAGCTGAACAACCACTGCTAAATTGAACTCCCCGAATGAAAGAAATTGCATATATATAACAACAACAAAATATTTTCTTGACCAATGAGGCATGGTATTCTCTTTCATGAAACTAACATAATATACTTAGAATTATGATAGCAATTTAAAAAGAGAAAAAAAAATAATTAGAAATTTTTCGTTTTCAGACTTGGATATTCCAGGAATTTGAAGACGGCGGTACACTTTGTGTTGAATTTCTATGGGAACCTTTGTGTCTGTTTAAATATATATCCCCGATACATATTTAAACAAGCGAAAGAAATAGCCTTCCAATCAACATCCCTTCATAGCACTTTCATTTTTCTGTTCTGGTGCATCTTTCAACTGCAGAATACCACACTGACGGGAAATGAATTGGCAAGAGAATTGACAGCATACTCCCGGAGAACATCTCTCCGACTGCCTGATTTCAAAGTCATTGGGCATTCATGGGATGGATTTGGATGATCAGTTTGACACATCCAAACTTAAACTGCAGCAGCAGGTGTTCTTGGAATTATTGGAAGCAATTTCCTCGTGCCTCAATACTTCATTAAATAATCGAAAAGATATTTGCTGCTACTTAGGGTTCGAAAGTGTAGAAAACGCATAATTAGTTTAGTGAATGCATGTTACTGCATTTTCTTTTCTTTGTATGGCATGGTTCTTTAAAATACTACCGATATAAAAAATCAAGATGGATTGCTGTAGTACATTCTTTTGCTAATTTTGTACTCTTAGCAATATTTTGTATCTGACGAACTGAAGAAATATTAATATTTTACTGAAAGGGTAGAAGAAATTTCATTTGCCAGAGGCCCTACAAATTTGTTTGCTTATTACGATAACGGATATAGCTGATACCATTATTTTAACAGGGTGATGTTTGAACTGGGAAAATTGAAGAGATATTACAAGTCTTACAAAGTATCAATGTCCAGTGTTTCTTCTATGCATTGAATATTATCTAGCCTTCAACTGAACTAAAAAAAAAGTTTTGATTTTTTTTAAAATCCAAAAACTAATTTAAAAAAACTAAAGTTTTATATATTAAGACTTTTAGAAGTTTCATAAACGAAAAAAAAAATCTTTCGAACCTTGTTAGAGTTAATGACCTGATTTAAATTATTTTTAAAATATATTCATGAGACTGTTTAGTAAAGAATTTAATCATTCACACAAAATTTTCAATTTATTTTATTTGCTTCAAAATCCTTAAGATATTAAAAGATTTTATACTTTATCTCAGGTATACACATGAAAAATATAATTTTCTCAGGATCGATTTTAAATGTGAAAATTACAATATAACACAAATTATGTTAATAAACATGCTAGAACATTCTAATAAATGTAGTGTGTATAGGTTTAAAATGCGTTTCCTTACTGTGTGAAATAATTCATTCCTGAAAAATACTGCATTGCTTATTCTTCAGTCTGTGCGACAGAGTATCTGATTTATATGCATATATGCAGATAGCTAATAACAAAATTCTTCCTTCGAGCAAGTAAGAAAAATGCAAAATGTTTATTGCATCTTGTTTAAAGAAAATATTGTTTTACATTGCACAAGTTTAAACATCAATATATAAATAAAAGCCAGAAAATGTGTTAAAGTCTTAAAAGAAAACTGTTTTATAAAAGGTGTTTTTTAGATAAAATATTTTTTCTCCTAAAGGAAATTTAACATATTCACACAAAAGTAACCACTCAAGAAAAGCATAAATATTGAAAATAATTTTTTCACTATATTACTCTTTTAACATAGATAAACAGACTTTAAGAAATTTAACACATAGTAGAGGTAAAGAATACATACTTCTTGAAAGAGTCGAGAGGTATATATTTACTTTATAGACCTGCAATTAATTTTCAAAATAACCACTGTTTACTCTACTTTCGTGGGTCTAATTTTTTTGGTTTATATTATTTGGGAATTTGCTATCAATGATATATATATATATATATATATATATATATATATATATATATATATATATATATATATATATATATATATAGATCGATAGATAGATAGATAGATAGATATTAACGTTTAGGAGTCTACGGTTGTGAGTTTATAAAATACAACGCTGTTCTGTATTATATTGGATTATGCATATATTCATTTTTCTAATATTTAAATACAAAATTTAAAAGAATACTTATATTTAGTTTATATTTCTTAATTGTTTTACAGATATTTAAACACTGCGCATTTATTTTCTTGCAAACTATGGTATACTGAAAATCTGTCCTTTCGCACTCGTTTGGTAACCTACATTATTCATACGGTAATTTTTAAATGTATTTCACGTAATATAGAGGTGCAGTCCACAAGTAGATTACTGCTGAATTAATTTAACAGTAAAGTTAATTTTAAAACTCTAACATTATTAAATTTTTTTCCAGTTAAAAAAAATTTAGATTTTAGCTCTGTTATTTTGAGCAAATATGTAGGTCGATGAAAGTAAAACGAAACTTTTGTAATACCAACAGACATTTTTAAAACTCATTGATGCGATAACAGTGAAAAATCCTTTGCTGTTTTCCGAACTGTTTGGTATCTATCAGCAATTCAAATTTCTATTTCTTTAGTAACAATTATGATGAGTGGGCGAGGGGTACCTAAAGCACTTTCGCAACATACTATTGTTGAATTTTTAACGAATGAATATGCAAAACCCATCAAAATTTTGCGTACATTACGTGCGCAGCTTGCCATTGCCGGCACAAATATACACATGGTGTAAAATGTGACATGATGGCTTGGAAGAAGTCCAAAAATTATGTCATCCCCATCAACCAAGAACCAGCGTTACGGTTGAGAGATTCAATAAATTCGTAACCTTATTCTTGACGACCGACGAATAACAGGTCTTGAAATTAAGTATGTTGATTTTCTGCATTGATGACGAACAACTGACGAAGCATACTACTGTGAACTAACAATAAAAAGTTAAAGGAGCCCAGCGGTTCAATAGGTGTGATATTCAGATCCGTGATGTGTTGCTCCTCCAGGGCAATGCAAGACCACACACTGCTGCTGTAATGCAAGAGAAATTACTGACACTACACTGGAATACATTTCAACCTCCCCCCCCCCCCCCCCGAGCCCAGATTTAGTATCCCAGGAATACTTTTTGTTTGGACCCCTTAGGAGGAGAAATATTTTTAGGGGATGAGAAGTCTGAATTTATGCAAAATTGGCTTTATACAAGTTTTGCTTCTTTTTATAACCCGGGAATCAAAACACTACCGGTGCATTGGCGGAAGTGTGTCTGTGTGTGTGTATGTCGATGGAAGAAATGCAGAAAAATGACATTGGTATGCTTTCTTTGTATTTTCATTAAATAATGAATTATGGGTTAAATCTAGTTTATATTTCATCCTCCCTCGTATGTGTTTGACGACGTTTAAGATAGCTGATACTATCCATTATGCTGCAACCCCGAATTTTTCGAATAACTTTCTCTCTAATATATATATATATATATATATATATAGATAGATAGAGAGAGAGAGAGAGAGATTCGTTCACATGCCCTAACGTATATTTAGAAAACATATTCTAAATTTACTAGATGTTAAAATCACTCTCAGAACAGTCAAACAGAAATTTTTGTGGTTAGACGCACTCTGATGTTTCATCGCAAACTCATTCTAAATAAATTTGGCGTTACATTTTCGGGCCACCAGTTTTCTATAGCATCCGCTGCATTTAGTTCTGGTATCAAATTCGTTTGAAATACTACTGCGGAAAAGTAGATTAGATGATTTTTGAACATATTTAAGAACATTATTACATATATTAGTTATGTTGATCTTCTTTGAAAAGAAAGTTTAAAAATATAAACAGGATTGTTTCTCTGAAAGAAGAAGACACCATGGTCAAATCCAGAGTTCCTAGAATTATATGCCAAATATTTTGCAAGAACTCTGCTTCAACATAGTCAAGCTCTTCAATATCATTCGTCAATACTTGACAAAGATCTTAGTAGGTATACAAAAGTAAAAAAAACAAAAAAAAGCTTAAAATTTCATTTTCTATCTTACTGAATTCCGGAATCAAAACTTTCTTCTCAAGCATAAAAACATACACACGTTTAAGGCCTTACTTAGCACAGTAAGGTAAACTTTATTTCAAATATATGCAAGGAACGTTCGTTTCCTTTTATATTCATACTTTGCATGCAGATGTTTACAAATCAAAATATGAGTACAGAAATTTGAGATAAATATAGGAGCTTAAGTAAAGTGAAGTTTCATTTTGAATAAAGCATGAAACATTAATTGTAAACTTACGATGTATATCCTCAGTACATTTATTCATGTTTATAATATGATAAATCGACTTTTTATTGACACGGTGTATCGAGATATAATACAAAATGTTTTTTCTATATTTTTTTCTAGAAAATGAACCATTCTGTATGTCCTTTTTTTGTTTCATGTAACATAAAATATAGAAAACTAAAAAATTGCCATTTGTGAGGACTGCATTCTAATATTGATTTAAAAAAGAACTCCTCGAAAGCAAATGTTTTATTCCCGTAAGGTAGAATTTATTTGCTCTATAAGTATAAGAAAATTTTTTAATTCTTTCGAGTGAGGATTGAATTAACTCACATCGACGTTATATTACATCCTTGTGTTTTTTAAAGACAAAAGAAAACACAATATAACATGCTTCAGAATTTTGTGATATAATAATTAAAAAATATCACTGGAGTGACAAGCTTTTTGTTGTACATTAAAAGCTTACTGCCTTGTTAATACTTCGTTTGTTTCCTTTCGAAGTTGGAATGAGTCCTTAGACTACTAGTATTTGAGTGAGCAGGTCACTCTTCAGCACCAGAAGTACCTAATCACTAGTCACAGGAGCTCTTTCAAAACCACAGAAAGGGCTCTTTTTAATATTAAAGATTCAAATATACTTAATTAGTTGGCTAACAGGATGGGAAGTAAGTGAAATCGGGGTAAAATGATAGGCACCAATTCATGCAAATATTTTCTTCTATCGGAGGCTCTTGTCTTGTAGACATTCACCTATATTTCACCGCAGTTTGCTGGCCATTTTATTATGGAGGTACCATATAGGCAGACCAGCACTACCGCCTATGAAAGGACAACATTCATGTAAATATAAAAAAATGTAGATCTACTGAGACTTCCAGGTTGATGGACTGTATCATAAACGGTTCATCTGTGAATGAATAATATCAGTAAGAATGTACACACATCCCATAGTTGTTGAGGAATAATGTTACCTCCAACTACTGAAAGGGAAACATTCTCTACATCGTCTTGTTACCGTCCGCGAGCCCTTTTCTTGACACAATGGGCATAAGCGATGTCAGACCATCGATGTTAAAATGTTCTAATTAGTGTATTTTTAAAAGCTATTTTCAGTGTATTTATATAGCTCTATAGCATGGACTTGAATCTTTCGTTAGTGATTACAGTCAGCTTTTGATGCAGCCGTATTAGCTTAAAGGACAAATGTTTTGAGTAAAATTGTTTTCGAGAGAATTTGTATAAGTTGATATATCTAGCATTGCCTGCTGACACCGCGGCAACATTGAATCCAGTTTAAAAAAGCCAAAAAAGTCATAACCATTTACGTCCGTAGAAATCGTGACAAACCACTGCGAAAATAGTTCACATAAGGTAGGTGGATTCTAAAATCTTCCCATAAGGCATGGTACTCTATTCTAGAAGGAACAATAACTAATTTAGATAAAACTCCTTGGTACCGCTTTTTAGCTTTTAATAAAGGAAAAGTTCCCAAAGTGTAACTCCTCATGGTACAGCAAATTTAGTTGATTTAATAATTATTTTTATCACAATATTTTCACTGGACAGCGGAAAATAAATAATTAGGAGATATTTTTTATTCTTTAAATTTCCGATTTTTAAAATTTAAAGTTCATCATTCAATGATGTAACTTGATGCTTTTGGTTCAATATAAATTCTAATTTGAACTCATTCCAATTTTAACTAACAATGGCTTTAGCACCTGTTTAAGCGTTTTAGGTCTTAAAAAGTCCAAAAATATCAGTTTGGGAAAGATCAAATAGTCCTTGAGTTATTTTTAAGGACATTAAAATAAAATAATTTTGCTATCCTTCATTTAAGATTCAAATGTCCTATCAAATAAAGGTATTAATTACGTTAAGTGTTATAGTGAGAAAGATCGGTGCACAATTTTTATGTACCTTTCAAACATTTGAGATTTAGCATAATTTTAACATTAAAATAAAATTACACTAAAATGTATTGATGTCATTATCTGATAAAAATATATTTTCAGAAGGCTGAAAATTTTTTTCCCAATATTTGGAAATTTAAACTGCCAAATGAACATCAATAAATGGAAGGATAATTTATGCTGAAAGCAAGTAAGATGAAGGTTTGTAAAAAAGGAGTGTGGAATGTAAATAACACAGCAATCATGTTTAAGTTTTAAATCTAATCGTAAAATCGTGCTAATACATAAATGCATTATTCTAGAGAGGTCCCTCTTCTTTTCGAATTACGTAACACCAAAAACACTCCAACTTCAAGTAAAAAAATTAAAAAAAATCTTTAGAAAATATATCCTTTGTATAAAAAAATCTTCTTAAAAGTCTTCAAAACAAGTTAGAAGGAGCATGATAAATCACTGTTTATAACTTAAATAAGCGTCTTTAAGATGTTGCTCTTCTATTTGTTCTCTCATTAAAAATAAATAACCTCTTTACTTTTTTTATCTCTCCCTGTAATTACTGGAAGAGTTTTTCTGTTTGGTTTTCATGTTATTATTTACACTCCCCAGTCATATCCTACGGGTAAAGATAGCTATGAAACCATTTGCTCTCAAAAGGCAATTTAAACAACACATTGGGTGCAAGGCGTTTTGATGTTCGTGACTCTTTTATTTATGTGAACATAAAATTAATTTACCATCATTTACTTTTAAGTTTTTGCGATCATAAAAATATAAATACCTCATATTTTAAAATAATGAAATTTATAAGCACACATTTTTTTTTGTATGAATCTGTACCCAGAAAACACACTATATTCAAATCTTGCCTTAAAAGGTTTTAAGTGTTACAAACTTGATTTTTTGAAAAATTCCCAACAAAATTCTATCGAGGAATTTTATTTTGGAATTTTTCATTTCCTTATAGCAAAATCGTACAAGATGTGCATAGATTAGAAAAAGTAAAGAAAACTAAAAAATGGGTAAAAAAATCTATTTTGGTATTTTTACAATTTTTTTCATTTTTTACTGATTATAGTATGAACAGTGCAGTTATTTTTATCAAAAATGGTTTTCTATGCAGTACATTCATTTCCTTTTTTCATGTAAAATATGGGCAATAGTATCGAGAATTCAAATTTAGAAGCCAAGATGCATTTTAAGTTTTCCCCTTTTTCAGTAGTCTACTACAGTCACAACCATGCACTTAAAACCAATGGTTAGAACTATTTTTGCCCACACATCGGGTGACCTAGGTTTAATCAGCTATTGTTGAATAACACCCATGAAATTTACTTTGTTCAGAGAATTTTCGTATTTTAATAAAATGCAATGTTTTTATTATAATTTAATGGAAGATCTTTTAAAATTTCTAATTGCAGGTTTAAAGATAATCATAGAAAAAAGTGAACAAAAACATGACACAAGAACAAAAGTAGGCTACAGTAATTGTAAATGAAATCAGTAAGTCCTTTGCTTCTCTCAATGATAGAAAAGAAAAATCTTTCGAAGAACACGGCAGATAAGCAGGTAAAGTCTCATCCGTCATCTCTCGAAGATCGCACAGCCCGCATAAAGGATCAGCGATGATTTTGGGATGATACAGATATTTTAATAAACAGTCGTGGCCGTTCGCCAGGCAAAATTCCGCAACAGCTGAATTTTGCCTGGTGAAATTGCCTTGGCCACTCAGGGATGTCTTTGATTTTATCCAGGGCTTTTAATAGTTGTTTTCAAATAGCTGTTGTCGGGTGGCTTCATTGAGTGACTCACAAATAAGGCAATTGATGGTACTAAACAGGACATCAGCATTGGAAACATTCAAAATAGATGCACCTCTCTTAGCCCGGAGATCAGCAGACTCGTTGCCAGAGACTCCGCAATGGCCCGAGATCTATTGTAAAACTACACCTTTATTGTGGCTGCTTAAGCACCACAGGAGCTCCCCACACTCACGGATGTCAGCAGAGGGAGGTGTGTATTATAAAAATCAATTGTAATTAAAGTACCTTTAGAGTTACAAACGAAAATAACTTTGGAGAATTTTTTATATTTCGTTTTTACCTCTTTTGAGCGATCCTATGACTGATTCCTTGTGATTCTGTGGTGGAATTCGGGCTGCTTATCCCAACCGAAGAGGGCAGAGCTTTTGCAGACTTTGGTAAATCTTGATACTGATGATTTTACTACCATGGAAGCTAACCATACCATTGACAAATTGAAATTTTTCCTATTTGAGGGATATTCTCTCTTTGCACTCCCAAAATTAAGACAAGTAGCCAGCGGCATTCTTGCCGGAGTAAAGGCAGATTGAACTTCTGATTTAATGAAATATAACGTTTTAGATTTTTTGGTGGTGCGATATTGTTCAAAACAGTTTCTAGAATGAAGTACTTGTTTTCGTGTACAAGTAATGAAATGATAACTACTAGTTGATCTTGTTGAAAAATTTACTCTCGGACTTTTACATGTTTAGTTGTAAACTAACTTTTAGTTGTAACACTAATCCAGAGAGTATTTATATTTTTATCGGTTTTACGATTACGCGTATTTTGATTACTCTTTCAACATTGCTGGATGCCTAAAACAGCATTTATCATTTTCTTTTGCATATTATCACCAGAACCATTACCATCACGAGAGCCTAATCGTCTGTGTAAAAATGTGCTTTAATTATTATTAATCATTACCACTTTATAGCACATCCCTGATTTGATTTTGCTCTAAATCTGTTCTAGTTGTTTCAACATAACTCTTTGCAATATAATACAAAATAAACCTTATTATAATGAAGGAATGGCTATGTTAAAATTATACATTTTTCTTTGAGTTCCATTCTGTTCCTAGTTGTACAGTGCCCACTTTCCCTAGCTCACTTACTGATGACAGTCATGCAACTCATAAATCTGTTTGTGCAGTAAGATTAGATTAGCTAAATTGAGCTCAGCTGAGTTAAGAAGTTTATATAAAATATTGAAGCTTTAATATTAGGCATAAAATAGGGTGGTAAAACTTCTATCCCACGATTATACTTGCTAACGACAAAGGCGGTAAAAATCAGTTTGTTGGAATATTTCCGAACTTAGCTCTAAAAGATAACCAGAAGCTTTTTGTTAAAGATTTTATGAGAGAAATAAATTTAAATTATTTTATAAGGCTAATGAACGTAAGCGTATCATACGTAGATTTCCTGTTTTACCCTACAGCAAGAACGATGATTTTGCTGTCTATTTCTTAATTCACAACGTTATACACATTACTTTACATATAAGGACTTCTTGTGTAAAACATTTATAAGATAAGGGTTGTATCAGAAATCATGAAAATGAAAATCTATACGCTAGTTACTTTTTCCTTTCTATAAATTATGGTACTTGGTTAACGAGGTAATTCACGTCCTACTATGGAATTATAAATGACAATGATTATATTTCTTCGGTTTTATTCTCGCTTAAACAAAACATACAAATCTTGAAGCCCTTTGTCTAAAATTAGATAATTATTTACTGGACGCATAATTTCTATAATAGCGCAAGAAACGTATATGAATTCTTTTCGAGTAACACTCTAGTAAAATTCAAACGTACTACACAATTATGATCATTAAGTCTAATTAATCAGTGCCGATAAGAACAAAAGCCTGCAAAACAAAGACCACAAAGGTATGGTAGATATGTATAGGATCTTTCAGTTTACAATTTAATTCGTTTCTCATTGTGCTTTGTACTAGAAAGTTTGTTTTAAAATGATATCAATTTTTTAAAGTCACTTTGACTTATTGTATTATTAACATATCACTGATAAATAGGAAATTAAACGTATTTTTAGATTCGCGATTGACAAATAATTCAGTCCATTGAAGCCTCACTCGAGTCCTCGTTAAAAGGATTTTTTTCGTACCGTCTATTTGTTAGCAGCCCCTAAATTATTTTTGGTTTTTTTTCCCTCGGTTTTCCCTTCATTTTTCACTCTCTGAAGTCATTTTCATCCAGAAAAGGCAGCCAGCAATTAAATGACTTCTCTGTTTTATACTGGACTCCATTCTGTTTCAGACATTATGTGCCGATAAATCTTGACTCAATATCGTTCTTTTGTCTGAATTTTTGCAGCATCATGATTCGGGAACAAATTAGAACGACGATTTGAAAAGCTTTTATTATTCGGAACAAATAAAATATTATCATAATTAGTAATGTATTTTTAGCCATAAATAAAATTAATATTTTGTATTAAGAAGGAGAAATTAATTTTGAATTTTTCAGCATTTTAGGGATCTTTTATGTATAACCTTTAATATTTATCATTGTTTATTGCAGCTGCATTTGATGTTATTCTTCTGACTGAGATAAAAGTGAAATATAATTTAATGCTTTTATCTAATGAAATAACAATTTTAGCTAGAATAACATGCTGCAATGACTGTAAGAAAAATGTATTCTGTTTACATGACAGAGAATAATAATGATTATACTCTCCCTGTTAAGCGTAATTTTGGATTACATAAATATATAAAAAATAATTGCTATCAAATACATAATAAAGACTACAAAATAAATCGTTTCAAAAGTATTTCTTTCTGTTTCACCAAAATACAAAACAGTACAAAATTAAAGGGCAACTTTGGTAATAGAAGAAAAATATTTTTTTATTAAAAATTTCGTAAAAACATCGTACGTATGCTAACTTGTATGTAAAAAAACGGAATGCGAGCGAATAATGTACAAGCATATATTACGCATTCAATATACGTATGTTATTGCTTCTTAGAAGTCAATGAGCTAGTAAGCATTTAAATATTGTTAAACATATCCTTCAAAGGCATCATTTAATTTACTGGAAGCAGCAGTGAGTTGTTGGTAGACTGGGTGGTTATTCAACGTATCCTATGACTTAATTATTCCACAAATTATGACCTCAAGGATATAGTTATTTCAAAGCACACGAATCGTTAGGCTTCACAGTAGCTGCTGGTACAAGAATAAATAGGGTGACTATTTAGAGGCGGAGGCTTAATTAATGTGGCTTTTAATCGAGGTGACTAACATGTTCATTCCCTCTTTTTTTCCTTTACAGAGAAGAAATATGAATTAAGATTGTGGCGATGACATTATTGATGGAGCCCCAACAATAGGGTACGAGTTATTTTTACTACTGAGCCGATGTAGAGTCAAAAATATTTGTAATAATAGTAGAGATTTTTTAGAAGCATGCGATATATTCGAAGAAAATTTTCGCAACAATATTTCCCTGAAACTTCGGTAATTTAAAATTATTAAAAGAATGATTATTTAGAGTAGGGTACATTTTAAGGTCTGATAAAAGTTTGATTTTTTTTCCTTTTTCTATTTAAATTTAATTTTCTGCATATCAATTAGATAGGTGGCGCTGTAGTTGTTTAGTTCTACTGCGGTACTACTATTCTTTCCGGTAAAATATCTGGTTCTTCATTTCTACTGTCACTTTTCAATTAAACTGGGTATGGTAAGTTTGCTTGTAAATTTCTGTTTTGTGTGGTTCTTTTTAATGTGTTTTTAATGTTGTGTTGTGATTTCAATTGACCTAATGCTTTTGACTTTCTGTTTTCACTGTGGGGATCTCGGGGATTTGGGATATTTTTTGGCTTGAAGTACATCCTATCAGAAAGTTTCTTCTGAGGTGAGCGACTCGGTTAGACCTCCTGATGAAGAGACCTGTCGATTGCTTCGTTATTTTATTTTATTTTTTTTTGGGGGGGGGGGTTGTTTTTGATTTTCATGCTTTGATTTCTATTTTGCCGATGTAGAGTCGTCATAGATTCTCGAAGTACTTTTATTTGGATATTACTTGGAAGAAATATCTATCAATCGAAATGTTCAGTTTCCACGGTAGGGTATTGATCATGTGAGGAGAAATTGTGGTAAATGGCCTCAACAAGACCTCCATACATAATACATCAAATACAGAAGATCTTTGATAGCCCAAAGGTACGTAAATGAGGTTCTTAAAAACAAGCAAACCTTTTCTGATGTGCTGTTGGGTACAGAGTTTTCGCTGATGAATGATAGTATCTGTCTTACTAAGTCTGTACGGTGGATTAATAATCTGAACTGTAGATATCATTCGATTAAATTGGTTGGTATATTCGCTGGATTTCAATTCTATTGACGAACGTTTGTGGGATATCTTCAGATGCCGAGATCCTGAATATCAAGTCCTCCTCCTCACTTCTGTTAGGGTTTTTGCTGTGGTGGCCAACCTTTTACATACCATGCGTCAATTTGTTTCACATAGAGTTCAGATTCGCCAAACAACTCATACACTTTTCTAGCTTCTTACGTTCATGGTTGGGGTTGGAAAATAAGGGATAGAGATAGAATCTGCTTCGGTTAGGGGAGGAAAATCCCTCAATTAACATTTTAAAATCATTTAATTATTGTATGTAAAACAATATCTATTACAGCACCTAAACATTACTTACCATTAATGAGATTTCTGAGACTGCTTAGATTTCGCTAGTCTTTAAATATCTGGTGTTAAATATGTTACCGAGAGAACCAGAGAAGTAATTCTTCATATTGGAACCAGTCATTTGCGACCTCATTTTGCTTTTAATTAATTTCATGGGGGGAAAAGCTTCTTCACAACTGTATGTCATCCCGAAACGACATGTATAATTTTTTTAAAATTTTCTTAGTTCTGGGAAATGTTCACAGGGTAATGAACGCCAGAAATTAATAATTTCTGTGATGTAACAAATAGCTTTAACTGCTTTCCTAAATGCAGTTCCTTTCAGGTTCACATATAACCGATGTCAAAGGTTCATCGCTACGAGTGAAGAATCAAATAGTAAACGAGTTTAAGCACAAATTTATTGAACGATTTTCATGACACAACAATCCATTTACTATATCCTAAAAACTGCCCTTTTTATACTCGTACATCAAATTCACTTACATGTGTTTTCGTATTAGAATATGAAAACAGTTGCCAAAATACAAAATAAAAACTTTACAGAAGAAATAAGAAGGCGTAAAGGAACCGTTGCCGGGGAACCCGTTCACTATTGGTCACATCATAAGTACTATCTTAAAAGTTTTCTCAACAATGTCAGAACATTTTGATTCGAATAAAGCTCACAAAATTTCATTTTCAATAATGAATTTGCTTTTAAATAAAAAAGCTCCATTTGAATGTTACTAGGCATCCTCACTATGATTTGTTACCTGAGTGAAAATGGATCTAGGAATGCAAGCATGCAGTTTTCTTCTTTAACCAAATCATGAAAACGACTTTCAAATGACCCTTGGAATAACTTGATTTTTTAAATATATTTGGTCAAATTGCTATCATCCACAGCATATTCACTTTGCTCTTTCATGTATTGAAATTGACTCAAATTCTTATTTTCTAACTGAGAGTTGAACAGTTTTAATTTAATTTGAAATGAATTGATGATATTTGCTAAGCTAGGAAATAATTTATTCTTGCCTTGTAGTTTCGAATTTAGATTATTGAAATGACTAGTGTCATCAACTAAAAATGCCAAATCAAATAGCCAGTTGTTATCAGATAATAGCGTTCTTTCATAAGGTAGTTCATGTTCTTCTAAAAAATTATAAACAATATTTTTCAATTTCCAAAATCTACTCAAAACCAGTACTCTAGAAAGCCAGCGCACTTCACTATCAAGGACAAGTTCACCATATTCATATCTAATAATTCACAATATTCTCTGAATTCTAGTCTGTTTAATGCTCTTGCTCTAACTTTATTCACATTAAATTATTTAAAACATTTGAAACATTTTTAAGCAAAGTTGTAGTGCCATTGACTTTACCTGTCATTGACGGCACTTTGTCAGTATACACACGGATGATTTTACTATAATCTAATTTTTGATTTTTCTAGGCATGATTTTGCATTTTCAAATATGTCTGATCGTCTTGTTTTTTCATGCAGTGACTCCAGACCGTTAAGTTCTTCAAAGACATTATAATTATTATCAATTCCTCTTACAGAAATGTGTAATCGAGCTATATCACATATGTACGCTGACTCATCCAAAGCTAGAAAAAATAATGTACAAGACTGGACTTCCAGTTGTTGAGATATATCCAGAGAGAGTTCCGCGATACTTCTCGTAACTGTCTTCCTTGATATAACAATTTCGTTTGCTTTCTTTTCAATACCTTCATTACCAAAATGGTGTGCAAATATTTGGAGACAAGGTTTAACAATTTATTCTCAGTCAGAGAAAGGCTTAGTTTTTTCGCCAATGCTAATGCAATTTCAAAAGACGTTTCTATAATCGCCATGTCTTCACAACTTACTTTAGCAAATATATTTTGTCTTCTGATTTCTTCCTTTCTATGAGTCACATATTCTTTTCGTAACTCAGATTCAAGGATAAGCTCCATTTTTCCTTCTATGTTAGTCTGATGCTATGTTTTAGAGTGTCTATTAAGATTATGTCTTCTATTATGTGAAAGCGTAATTTTACAAACAATGCGTAACGGTTTGCTGACGGACTTGTCAGAAAAAATAACAACTCATTTTCTCACTGTTAATTAAAGTTACCCTTACTATCACTTTCTGCGCTTCTACTGCTGATTTTGTTTTGCACTGTGAAGGAAAACAAGAATGTAAAAATAAACATAGAAAAGTACAGAAATCTAAAAGTCTAAATGTTGAAAAAGAGCAAACAGATCACTAATACGTACGCCGTATCACACAGAATATCAGTAGTAGACAAAACAAACAATTTGCGTTCCAACGCATTTCCTAAATGCACACGCATGAAGTTCGTGCCACGAACCAGACTTGAACTAAGAGCACTCTGGTGTTAAATAGATGGCTTTAGCTATGGCGCCTACTTCAAAAGAATAAGTTGGCGCAAGGATGCAATGCGCCACTTGTTAATCAGCCAATGCGCCACAGGTTGGCTACCACTAGCTTATAAGAGCTATGATCTCCCACCCAAGAAAAATGGGTGTTGATTCAATACAAGTTAACTTGAATCTTATGGACAGACGATGCATTGCCGGCATATCAGATCGGCGTTATTAAACACCTTACTGACTTTTCTATCCTGGATAATGGAAATTGCAAGATAAAAATGAAAAATAATGTTAATATTTTTTATAAAATTTTATTTTTTTTCTAGGGGAGAGGACTTCTGGAACATGTAAATAGCGTAATATGGCTTCTTTGTGGTTAGATAAATTTTAAGAATTTTTTTTTAGATAATAGTTATTAAATGAATTTGTACACAAATGTACTACGAAAGGTTGAGCTATTAAGCTATGTGCCTCTCGTTCTAACAAAACATTCAATTAAAAGTTAGAGAAATAGTTGTTTGCTTCCGAGAATAATTTGAAAAGTAATAAGATTGCAGTTTAGCGTCGGATAAATGTCAGTGGTTTAATTGCAACCATAAATTCAGTGCGTTCTATTGATACGACGAGGTTAAAGGCGTGAGCGGTGTTCTGTATCTTATCTCGATTAGTATTAAGGATTCCTAATTTATAGCTATCCAGATATCGTTCTGAATTTATTACGATTTTATCATGGAGGCATTAAAATAATCCATTCAATTAATACAATTGAGAATTCAATGAAAAGCGAACTTGCAATGCTAATTTTGTAATTTTTTTCGAAACTGTTGATTTAATACAACAATACGTGATAAACATAATTACGAAACATATTTTTTTACCACCTACACAGAAATAGTAGAATGTTCATGCTAACTAGATATGACAAAATTTTTATTCTTAGACAGATCGTCTATAAAATTTTTTTTATTGAACTATTACGGTAATGGAAATAGATTAAAAGTGATAATTATATTATAGCCTCACAGTTTTGCTATCGGCAAATTTTATCTCACGAAACAAGACCCGAAATTCGCATTTCACTAAGGTTTTATTCCCCATTGCTAGGCTTCTTAAATACAATTTTTTCCCACAGTAGAACCGCTGAAAAATGTGGTATCTTGTTATTTAGATAAAAAAGAGAAATATTTCAGGCTGAAAAAATTTACATAGAATATAAGAGAAGATAAAAAAATTTTAATTTTTTTTCACTTGCTTGAATTTTTTTGTTTTGCCAAATTTCTTCTCAAAAGGATATCTTTAAACATAATAATGATTCTCTTAAAATCAATGCTATTCTAGCGAGAAAAATTATTTTTTTGAGAGAAATACATAGTAATAAAAGGCATAAAATTCTTCTAAAAAATGTCTTTCATTTTATTAGCTTAAAAGGTATCAAATCGTGGCAGAAAAAAAAATTCATGCTTATTGGGTATTTATTTGACCATCTAAATTTGAAACCTAATTCATTGAAACTCAATTTTAAACATTAAGTATAGAAAACACAAATAATGTAAAACTGCATGAATAAATAACTTGAAAAAGTTCCCCGTTCTAGTAAAGTTTTGTTTTTAGATTGAAAATTAATTTTCATCATGAATCAGTTCTGACTCATTAGCGCCCTTTACACGTACGCTCTTTCGCGAGTGCTTGGAGTGTACGGGATTGTGACCGGGAAAACTTGCAGTACGCTGAAAAGCAGCTTTCTCTTCCTCTCCGACACCTTCACACGTGCACTCAATCGCGCGGGATCGTGGTTTCACCCGGGAAAGAGCGTACGTGTAAAGGGCGCTATTGACAGTGATCCTACTATAGGTAGCTTGCCGAGGTAGGTGAATTTTTAAACATAAATGACATATCTGTCTCTAGTCCTGATAAAAACATGAGAAAGATATCATCATATTAGCAGATCATTAATGGAAAGTATCCTTCTAGATATGCTGATCTAGTTTAACTTTGTAGCAACAGGTACAACAAGAAACGGCCGTGCCAGCCTTCTGGATAGCACTTTGGAATTCGGCCCTTCGAATCTCGGCAAGCGCCACTGTATATTCTCTCGTCTAATCCGAGTACAGACACATTAAGACTGCTGTGTACTTTCCCTATTGGATTCACTCACCTCAGTGTTGACCTATGAAGAAAATTTGTCTAAGGATTGCCGACTTGGATTTAAAGATTTTTTAAAAAAATGTTCTCTGTAATAGAGAAAGAAATTTTACACCTTGGAGTACTTTGCGTTTTTTAAGTACAAATAATATTTTAGAATTTAAATTATTCAGGGGAAAAATCTGGTATAGTGTGTTTCAAAGGCTCATAAATTTGGTGGACGAAATTTATAAAATGAATCCTGTATAAAGGCGCAGAAAAGTTCAGGCTAACTGAAAATACCATTTTTATTGGATTTTCTGCCTTTATATGGCTCTAAATAGTGAAAACAAAGTCTCCATAGGTTTACATTGAGGTGAACGAATTCGATAGGGTTAGTACACAGCAGCTTTAAATGTGAAGGCATGAAAGTCCGTCCGTGGGGTTTGTAAGGAGGAGTTATGACCCCACCAGATGTCTCTGGAAGTGATGGTCAAAATTGTGGTGGGACCGTCTCTTGTGGTTTGCAAAAGCCGTGAGTTAAACCGGGGTCGCATCTCTGTCTTGCAGACTTCGATGGTCCCAGTTATGATTTATCGGTCAAGGGAGCATTAGAAAAACAATACAATCACGCGTTTTATCTTAATGTCTAAAATAGATGAAGCAATTCGATAACCATTAGTATACTAAAATTGGTAATCATTAAAAAAATAAATCCTTGATGATTTTGCCAGTTACTTATAAAATACTAAAAGTGTTGGATGATATCTACAGTGGATAGTAATTGTTAGTATTTTACATAGATATAAAAGTCAAAAGAAATAATTTGTAATCTTACCTCAAGTATTGCAATTACTACTCAAATACTGATAAAAAGAAGGCATTCCATATATTAATACTCTGCATTAACGGAGTCGAAAAGAAGTTAAGGAGAAAATGTATTTCCCTTTATTTTTCACTACAACCTCAAAATGTGTTGCATTTGGTGATCAACAGCCAAATCACTGCTCTTAAATGACAAATAATGAAGAATTTATTTACTGTTAATATCATAATCCTAATTTAATCATTTGTACTTTCATAGAATATTAAAATGTTTTCTATAAAAGTGATTCAATTTTTGAACAAAATCATACCTTACTATGCAAAATGAGGGGATTCTGGCTCCAGTAAAATCATAATCTGTAGCAGTTCATTTAGTTTCAGATACTAAAAGCGACACATGGAAATTGCTTTTTGCGAGCCTATTGTGTATTTGACAGAATGACATTTAACTTTTATCTCTCCATTTATTCGGAAAACCTTCGCGTTTATTCAAAGATCCTATGCGTCCAAGACAAATTAAAATTTGTTTGATGTGGCCTTAAAAATGTGTTTCCTATGAATTATTTTTTGAACCGTATCCCATCTTCCTTGGTTTAAATAGAAACGTTCTGTTTTGGAAGCCAGAAAGTTTATTATTAAGGTTGGAAATCTGATACACACATATCACGGGGCTTTATCAACGAATATATATTTATAAAACTGATAAATGAAATATATTATCATATTTTCTGTGGTATCCTACACTGTGTCTAATGATGTATTTTCATATCGCAACTCCATTTCTAGGTTTTCGAATAGAATGTGAAATTAAGTGGACAAGGGACCTTTAAACTCGAATTATTTAATTTTCAACTTTTAACTCTGTATACAGAATGAGAATAACTAATATTCGTTTTTACTAAAATTACGACCTTAGAATTCAAAACAAGAAATTTTTGGCAGAATAATGCTTATTTTTCAAAAAAAAAAAAAAAATTCAAGTATGCTAGCATTTTTCAAAATACTGCATGCGCACCCCATATAATTTAAAAATCTTCAATTTTTTTATAGGTTTTCTATACATATATATATAAACATAACTGTGCATTGAGTTTTTTTTGTACAAATCAAAAGTATTTCTTTCTAAATCTGCCTGTTATTGTTTTTATGTTTTTGCAAGTTCCTACTTTATTTTATGCTCTATAAATTTGAAAAATATTTGTGGTTTCAAAGAATGATGAACAGTTTTGTGACAATCACTATAATAAAAAATCGTGAGAAATTTGGAAGAAATCAGAAGAAAATTAAGGTGCATTGAGCACTTAGAATTCACAAATAGAAAATTTGTGGAAGAATAAGACCTGTTTATCAAAAAAATCTTCAAAATTGCTAGAATTTTTCAAAATGCTAGCAATTTTTTTGATAAACAGGTCTTATTCTTCCACAAATTTTCTATTTGTGAATTCTAAGTGTATCCAATATAGGAAAAAATAATATTAATTATTCTCAGTTTGTTATATAGAGGAAAATATAGAAAATTTTTAAAAAATGAGGTTGAAAGTCCGTTACCCCCTTAAGAAACTACAAAAGTCATTTTTAAAAAAGAATTGAAAAATATTACTCTTGAAATACCATCCAAAGATACGTTTAATAAAAAATTATTACTCCAAGACTAAACGACACGCAATTTATATATATATAAATCAATAAATATAAATAAATAATATACATTTTTGTCGAACGCGGAGGCACTTGTCGTTAGACATTTACCTTTTGTTATTCGCCGCTATTTTACTAGCTACTTTATTATAGGAACGCCTTACAGGTGAGCCAGCATTGCTCCCTATGAGGGGGCCGACATAGAAAAAACCAAGCCTAACTCGGAATTATAACACAAGCCCACTGCGTGGCTCAGACCGTTAACCACTATACCACGTGGGTGGTCATAAATTACTTACACACACACATACATACACACACACTATATATATATATATATATATATACTAGCGGAAAACTCGCACTTCACTACGGAGTACATTCAAATTAAATACAACGGTCAATGTATGCAATTAATGCCAAAAAAATTAAATATATATATATATATATATATATATATATATATTTATAATGAATACGACGCTCAATGTATTTAATTGATGTTAAAAAAAACAAAATAATATATTTATGAAAAAATCGTAAGGGATATTTTTATAGACAAAATAATGTAGAAGAAAATATTCAAATTAAATGTAATAGGACATACTAAAGAATATAGTACAGTTAATATAGTACAGTTTGAGGAATATATCTTTTATTGTATTTTAATATTTTTTTGATAATGTCCAATTGTCTGCCACATTATCAAGAAAAAAACATTTTTTTTTGTCTATTTAATTGATATGCACGTGACGATAAATTTATTTAAAGTACCGTACAGTTAATATAGTACAGTTTGAGGAATATATCTTTTATTGTATTTTAATATTTTTTTTGATAATGTCCAATCGTCTGCCGCATTATCAAGAAAAAAAACATTTTTTTTGTGTATTTAGTTGATATGCACGTGACGATAAATTTATTTAAAGTACCAGAAAAAGAAGTCACGTGATCAGCATTTAATAAATAAAATTCTAAAAATTAATCTTTAAAAATTCACCAAAAATCAGAAAATGGGGGTAAAGATTCGAAAAAGATCTCATTTTAAAGGAATTTTTATGATCTTTTTCGTGATATAATTTTTATAACCCTCAATTTATTATTTTAAATCCAAACTTTAAAAAAATACTAAAACCGCTTAAAAATTTAATTTTAAAAAATCTAAGAAGAATGTTTGAAAAATCTTTCTTAGTGCACCCCTACACTATAAGAAGAATCTCCATGCAAAATTTCAGTCCTTTAGGTCCAGTGGTTTGATCTGTGCTTTGTATGTCAGTCAGTGAGTCAGTCAGTTATGAAACTGTTATATATATATATATATATATATATATATATATATATATATATATATATATATATATGTGTGTGTGTGTGTGTGTGTCAGTAAGTTATTACTTCTTGCATATGTATTTATGTTCTTTGAAAAATATGTAACAAATGAAATTTTTATTAACAGTTCAGAAGTTTTATTCAGTTTTTACATTTATAGCTCTGTTTATACAATAGCAAAAGACTTATTTATTAGAAAATTTAGATTAAGCTCTTTGCAGCAAAGACATAATAACCAAAATAAAGGTGCAACTGTAAAATAAAAATAATGGCTCTCTTATCACCTTTTCTCCGAATAAGTACTAAGTTACCAATATGTGTCATAAAAACAACATAAACGTGGAAACAATAACTGTCCACTGAACCAAAAATACGAGTCTCGGAAAAGCACAGGATAATATTATTTGTCAGTAATTGTGTAAATTGTTTTAGCGTGCGTGTATCATTACACGTGTATATTTGTGTGCCTTCCCTGTCAAAACAAAAGAAAAGAAAAGCGTATTAATTATTCGCCCAAAATCGCCTCGTTATCGATATTATAGGTACAGCGGTTATCCATTATCAACTCACCCATGCAAAACATTAACCCTGAAAGCTCACGTGTCATTTTATGGACTCGACACCTACTGCTCTTTAGCTAAGTTTCGAAAACAGGGACCGTGTGAACATTAAATATAGCATGGAGTGGACATGAAAATTTGATTTCGTTACATAAGAGAGAATTCTCTACCAGTGATACATTCAATTATTTAAATAATCCAAGTTCGGTAACGTCCCTAATGCAGAAAAAGAAATAATTTATCTATATATATATATTTATATATATATATATATATATATATATATATATATATATATATATATATATATATATATATATATATATATATATATATATATATATTAATAATATATATATATATATATATATATATATATATATATATATATATATATATATATATATTAATCAAATTTATAAACAGAAATATATAGTTAAATTTAATTTTACTGATGTGTCAGCTCATCCTATTTACACTCAACTAATCGAAGATACTAAGATATCAAAAAGAACTAAAAGAGGTAAAATTTATAATAAAATTAAGACTTTTGATTGTAACTTATATAAAAATGCCTTAATAAGTTTGCAAGAAAGGTTTATTATTGATTATCAATATAAAAATTAAAAGCTTGGATTTTTTCTATCGTTAAAAAACATATCATTAAGCTATATCAACTATTTTTAAGTACTAAAATAAAGAATTATCATTATCAGCATCTGGTATATGATTTAATATTAACACCGGCAAATCATTTAAAAATAAACTTATATAAAAAACAAAATACAGCTAATAACACTTATTGTGTACTAAATTTTACTAACCATAAACTAAATAATATAAACTTCAATAGTATATTTGATAAACTTCATGATATGTTTCCTATAAATGATATAAAAATAAAACGTGGCTTTAAATATACTCTGCATATGGGTAGACGTATATTTAACTATAATCAGGTATCAAAATATTTTTCTCAATCAATAAATTTAAATTGTGTTTGTCATCTGCCCAATTACAATAGTTATGTAGATACGACACATGGTCATGTAATAACAGGCAATTTGGATATAGTGGATGATGTAGCACTGCGAGAGTTGATGAGTTTGGGAACTAAGTTTAGATTACCTAGTACTAATAATAATAAGAAAATAATAAGTTTCTTAAATGCTGATTTAGATAAATTTATATACAAAATAGCAATTAATTACTCTATACCTACAGAAGCCTTCAACCCATGGAAAACTAGTTTACTAAAACTAGTACATGCTAAACTACCAATAATAGTAATAACATTAATAATTCCTATAAACACTTTAATGCTGCTATTACAAAATTACAAGAAGACTTTATAATCACTTATGTAGATAAAGCAGACAACAACTATGCAATTATTTTTAAAAAATATTTTGCCATAAGTTTAAAAAACAGCTAGAAAATAGTGATTTTTTTCAGCCATTAAAAGAAACAACTAGTATTATTATTAAGAAAATAATAGCAAAATATAAACTACTAGGTATATCATCTAACAATTATCTTTTTCCTTATATTACTTTAGTTCCTAAATTTCATAAAACACCTATTGCTTTTAGAGCAGTAACCTGTGGTCACACCACTTATGCTAATAAAGCAAGTGTAATATTATTAAATTACCTTAAATTAATCTATAAAAATATAACATATGGTGTTTGCGGTATAATTGATAATAGCTTTAGTCTAATTAGAAAACTACTAACATTAGATAACTGTAAAAATGTAGTAACTTATGATTTCAAAGATCTATTTAATAATATCGATATAATTGATTTAAATAGAATAATCATAATGTTAGTACAAAATAATATTCAATACTTAGGCAACGAAATTAAACTAATTCGTTTCAATAGGCTCCTAAAATTAGTAACTAAACATAATTACATAGTTCATAATAATACTTACATAATTACATAGTTCATAATAACACTTACAGTCCATAGGTGTACCACAAGGTGGTAATGCTTCAAGTATGCTAGTTAATTTATACTTATATTATTTTGAAATTAATAATATAGAAAATTGCAATTACAATATATTTAGATATATAGATAATATAATAGTAATTAATAAAAGTAATAACCATATAGACTTAAATTTTTACCCTCCTAATCTGTAACTAATTAAAAGTAGCCATGATAATATTAATGTAACTTTTTAGATATTAACATTAAATTAAATTCTCACAGCAAATTTACTTTTGGACTTATACGACAAAAGATCTGACTGTAATTTTCATATTGTTAAATTTCAAAATTATGTAACCTGTTTACATAAATCTGTTTTTAATAACATTATTGTAAATCAGTTAGTTCGTATAAATAGGCTATGTTCTAAAGACAATAGTATTAAGCATATTTTAAACTTGAAAGCTGTGCTAACACGGAATAATTACCCCGAAAGTCTATCCAAAAACATAATTGGTTGTTTTAGTTTTAATGAATAGTTAGTTCTGTTGCATGTAATAAGTTAAACATAACAATAGGATAAAATAGAAAAAATAACTACATAAAATAAAAATCATAAGTAAAAATAAAAATAATAATAAAAATAACTCTTAGTAATAATAATTAATAACTAAATTATTAAGGGTATAATAGCCTTAAAATACGGTAACCATACTAAGTCTGTAACTGAGAATCCAATATCTCCATGGTTGCAAGTTTTGTGACGTCAGTCATCTTGCGGTTACATGTTCTTAACTTCCAGTCTGTCTAGCGCCAGGCTTGGTGTTCTTTGGTTAAGTACTATTATTCCATTTTTAATCAATTCTTCTGTTTTTCATGGATTGTACGGTGTCTGAGTGTGTTTATTGTATAGATCATACTCATCGGAAACAATCCATTGGTTTTTAGACAGCATTGACACCGCTGATGATGAGATACTGTCTAAAAACCTATTTCATACTTTTCTTTTCATATTATTTGTTCCTGGCTGCAAGTAGCTTTAGGGCTGTTACTGGTTTCTCTATCATCTATTTCTTATATATATATATATATATATATATATATATATATATATACATATAAGAAATAGATGAAAGAGAATACCAGTAGTAGCCCTATATATATATATACACACACACATATATATATACACATATATATATATATTAATATTTTTTAACATGTATGATATATTTTACAATAAATCTTGTAACCAACTAATGCAGATTATTATCAATGGGAGAGTTGTTTGTCTATAAGACACCACTTTCTTTTAAAATAATATAAATGATATAGCTAAAGCATAGGATTTAAACAAGACTTATGCCGAGAGTAAGAACCAGTTGCTCATAGATCCTGCACAGGTCACACCATTCTAACGACTTCGTCATCATTTGGTTTCTGAACGTGTGTTGCTTTATTTGGTTTAAATTATATTGTTCTATAAAGTTTTCTCACTTTGCTGTGTTAGATTAAAGTGGACAGTAAAATCGAAAATCCCTCCAGCTGTGAAGTGCGGTCAGTGATAAGATTTTTGAACGCAAAAAATCTTCTTGCGATAGGACCATAAATGGTAAGGTACGACCATTAAGATACGACCATAAATGCTAAATCCTACTGTGAAACTCTTAACCTTCCAGCAGGCGCGTGTATGTGGGAGATACACTCGAGTTGAATTCAATTTTATATCTTTAGGCCTTAGGGCGCTACGAACGCCAGCACTTGGCTATTCTATCCGCTCATTTTGACCTACTTTGAGTCATCGTCTGAATTTCGAAGCGTTAATAGGGTGTCGTATATCCTCCATTTGTATTTTAGAGATATGCGCGACTGTTCGGGTAAGTTTTTGTTATAGCTGTTTTTTTTAAATAAGAAAACTTTATTGTTTTATTTTTAGACGTTATGGTTGTAACATTTGCGACAGCTAAATATCTGCGACAGATTGCAAATGCCCTTGTGAAAGAAAACGTTGAACGAAGAGCACCTACCTTTCTGCAAAGCGAGCTAAACATTAAAGCGTTGAAAAGAAAAGCAGAACTAGGCGTTGAAGAAGTGGAAATGGCAACGTCAGGGAAAAAAAAGATGCAAGCTCTGCCAAAAGGACAAGCGCACTAGGATCACGAGGTTCAGCTGTGAGATTTGCAAGAAATTTATATGTTTGGAGTACTCTAAACACATTTGCTCAGACTGCAACGTTGCGACTCAATGACTATAAAGTCTTATCTCTTCCTTTCTATATCTAAATTTAAATTCGTTTTTCCTTTTATAATATGTTTATACCTTTATATTACTAATGTAAATAGTTCAGTAGAGTTATCGGAAATTTCATTTATTTTATTTTAACATCATTTGAACAATTCTTTTGTCATTGTTCTTTCCACTAAAACTAAATTCGAGCCCAGACGCACAAACGGGTCGGCTATATGAACTTTATTAACACATCACAAAGAACTTCGTACAAACAGCACAGAGCCAGAACACAGACGCTACTAACTCCACAGCGGAAGTATCTTAGAACGTTTACAAAATATAAAGACAGCGGTATCGTGCTGCCATCTACCGGACAAACAATCATAACATATTAAATAAATGAATAAATGAAAATACAGGAACATACTCCATGAACATAAATGAAAATACAGGAACATATTCCATGAACATACTCCCACCCTCAAGAATTTATTCTTGACAAATCGGTAGGGGGGAGAGTTTTAACGATAGGCCTTTTAAAATAACCTTTAGAAGTTTTAAGGGTGACAACTCGCACCGTTCCATCTAACCTGGATGAACTTCATTTACTCTGCCAAGAGGCCAACAGGATGGAGGTGTATTGTCTTCCTTGAGCAACACCATGTCACCTACCTTTAATTTGATTTGGTGATATGCCATTTGTTACGATTTTGAAGAGAGCTCAGATAGTCCTGGTGCCACCTTTCCAAAAGTTCATTTTCATTTTTTGAACAAGGTCCCAGCGAGAACGTAAGGACAGATATTGGGAGTCAACCTGCTCAGGAGGGGAAGTAATTACTTCACCTATTAAAAAATGGGAGGGAGTTAACACTTCTAAATTGTCTAATTCATCGTTGGTAGGAGATAATGGTCTTGAATTCAAAACTGCTTCAATCTGACAAAACAGAGTGGCAAATTCTTCGAAGGTTAACTTATGGTCACCAATTACTCTTTTCATATGGGACTTTACCGATTTGATACCCGATTTCCACAATCCACCAAAATGAGGACTTGCAGGAGGTATCATATGCCACTGAATAGCTTGTTGTGAGAGAAAATAACAATGTTCTCATCCTGTTGATGCCGGACACAATTTTACACAATTCAGACATTTTCCTTTTAGCACCACAAAAATTAGTGGCATTATCACAATGAATGTGACGGGGGGACCCTCTGCGACAACTAAACCGCTTCAAGGCAGCAATAAAAGCCTCGGAGGTCAAATCACTGACGCATTCTAGATGAATCGCCTTTGTGCTAAAGCAAATGAATAAAGCAACATAACCTTTTATACTTTTAGCACCTCTACCCCGAAATTTCAACATATTAATAGGCCCATCAAAGTCTACACCACAGACCGAGAATGGTCTATTAGGCATGACACGTTGTCGCGGAAGATCTCCCATCAATTGTTTATTGGATGCAAAACGATATCTATGACAAACAATACACTTATGAATATTTCTCTTGATTAGTTTCCTAGCACCAACAATCCAATAATTCTGCAATAAAATATTCAATAACAAGGTAAGATTAGCATGCAAATAAGTTATATGAAATTGTTTTATCAAATAATCACTAAGCCTATGTTTATCAGGCAAGATGACGGGACGCTTTGCATTAAAAGGGAGAGGTGAATGTCTCAACCGACCTCCCACCCGTAACAGACCATCTTGATCCATGAAAGGATGAAGATTTTTTAGTTTACTCTTCGTTGGTAAATCTCTATTATCTTTCATACATTTTAATTCTTCAGCAAAATGCACACCTTGAACATACAAGATAATTTTGTTTAAAGCTTGGATTCTCTCCATGGCATTAATAGGAGAAACCTTACCTTTTGGCTCAGTTGCTTTACCTGAATCGATCGTTCGCCTCTTACAACGGGTGATGAAGCGAACACAATAAGCTAAAACAGTAACAATCTTAGTTAGTGTAGAACAATTATCAAATAATATTTCAATTACATTGTCCGGTTTAACATTAGAAATATTTGCAGAAAATATAGAATTTTTCTTCTTTTCCGATCATAACCTTAGAGTCACTAGAAAAGTCAGTCATTTGTGTCTCTACGGGCCAATTTTCTGGACTCATTGACAACCAGTCAGGCCCATGCCACCAAAGGTTACAGTCTGGTAGAGCTTTAGGTGAAACCCCTCTAGAGGCTATGTCAGCTGGGTTTTGTTTCGATGGAACGTGCCGCCAGCGTTCAGAGGGCACTAGTTCGATAATTTCGGCTGTTCTGTTGGCCACGAAGGTTTTCCACTTCCTAGGGGGAGAAGACAACCATGCCAAAACCACTCGTGAATCTGTCCAGGCGTGGAAAGTGATGGTATAATCTTTTAGAATATGTGAAATCGTAGAGAAGAGTTTAGCCAACAGCCGAGCACCGTTCAGCTCCAGCCGAGGAATTGAAATTGGCTTTAGTGGAGCAACTTTAGTTTTTGCTGCAAGGAGGGTCACCTTGGAATCACCATCAATATCCTTTTGTACTGCGTACAGCACCGCAGCATAGGCCAACTCTGAAGCGTCTGCAAATCCATGGATAGTTATCTCTAAGCCTCTAGTGTGGATCCATCTGGGAATTTTGATTACGGAGAGGCAATCGAACTCTCTCTGGAAATTCTTCCACCTTCTTCGAAATTCGCCGGAAGGGGACTGTCCCATCCCAACTTTAACAACCAAAGTTGTTGGTAGAAGATTTTGATTGAAATGGTGCATGGAGACAATAATCCTAGTGGGTCGAACAGCCTAGCAGATTGAGCCAAGAACTTCCGTTTAGTAATTTCGTTCTCGAAGTACAAATTAACTTTAAAAATAAAAGAATCAGATTTAGGATTCCAACATAATCCTAAAACCTTGGATTGCTCACCGTCCTTCAATTCGAACACTTCATTGACATTATCAGTTTTTAATCACATTCAAGAGCTCCTTTGAATTAGCCTGCCATTTTCTTAAATGAAAACCTCTATTTTCCAAAAGAAAAATAATTTCTTGGCATACCCTAGCAGCTTCACTTTCGTTACGTGCACCTCCCAAGAGGTCATCCATATAAAAAGAATTTTCAATGAGAGAAGCAGCCTCAGGATAAACAGGACGAGCGTCATTCGCAATTTGCTTTAAACATCGGGTTGCAAGAAAAGACGCACATTTTAGGCCATATGTAACAGTTTGCAGCTTATACTCTCGAATGGGATCGGATTTATTGTATCTCCACAGAATTCGTTGAAAAGCTTGATCAGAAGTAGACATTAATATCTGGCGATACATTTTCTCCACATCGCAACAAAATGCTATCGGGGAAAGCCTGAAATTCAATAAAGTCTCAAATAAATCGGGTTGTTGTTTAGCACCTGCACCTAGTGCATCGTTTAAAGAATTGCAGTTGCTAGTTCTACAACTTGCGTCAAAAACCACCCTTAACTTAGTAGTGGTACTACTGGGCTTTAAGATGGCGTGGTGAGGTAAGAAATATTTTTCATTAACGGCTCATTCTGAAGAGACATCCTCCGAAACCTTCATATGTCCTAGCTCTTCATATTCTTTCATAAAGGATTTATACTGTTCCTCTAAATTCGGATTTCCATTAAATTTTCCTTCCATACTCTGGAAACGAGACAATGCAACTTGATAAGAATTTCTCCATTCAACTTCTGATTTAAAAAAGGGAAGTTTCACGACAAACCGTCCGGTTTTTACCGATTTCATAATTTTCACTAAAGTGTTTTTCACAGAAACCTTCTTCTTCACTTAGAACTTCTTTTATTTTAAGAACCTCTTCAGTTTCCCAGAACCGTTTTAAAACTTCATCAACGTCAACATTAGCATGAATACCAACTAGGGCGTTCTTTTTCAAGCTGTTTAAAGGAATCTTGCCCGCTACAACCCAACCAAACAGTGTATTCTGGGCGATAAGAGAATTTTCGGAACCCGTAATTTGTCCGGCTTTCTAACTTCAAAAAAATAATCTACACCAATTATTATCTCTACACTTTTCGCTTCAGCGAATTTGGGATCGGCAAGTTCAATGGATTTTAAATATTCTAAATCATTAGTATTTACACAATTACTCGACAATTTTGAAGTTAATTTATTCAAAACGAAAGCTTCAATCACGAGCATACTGTTAGGATTATGCCTTGACTCCATAGATAACGTTACACTGCCTCTTGTCTTGCCAGCAGAGGAATTAGCAATTCCACAAACTGAAAACAGGGCATCTTCTCTTTTTAGATTTAATTTGTTAGCACAAGCTTCAGAAATGAACGAACATTGACTGCCACTATCTAATAGAATTGTACAATCCACCTTTCTTCCTCGTGCATCATTCACTGAAGCAATTGCAGTTGGCAGCAAACCAACAAATTTTTCCTTAGCTGCGTTCAAAGCGATGTTAGTATTGATTTGCAGTTTTGGACTATACGTTTCATTTGTAACACTCGTTGTATGGGAATCGAAAGCAAATTCGTGTAAACTAGTATGGTGGGATGATTTCTTACATACTTCACAAATAGATTTAGAAAAGCAATTTTTAATTTGATGCGAGCCTTTCAGACATCGATAACACAAGGCATTCATTCGTATGAATTCTTTTCGAACAGAGATTGGCATAGCATTAAATTTATGACACTTCGAAATGCTATGCATTCCAGAACATTTTAAACATTTACTCGAATAATTAGATTTAACATTAGTTACGTTGTTAGTCACTTTCGTTTTTACTATGCTATGAGAAATCGACACATCTAATACGAACATCGGTTGTTTAAGAATTCTAAAAAGTATTCAAATGTGGGAAATTCTATTTCTGTCGTTTCTTGAGCCCATAATTTTCGGGTTTCGGAATCTACCTTGTCTAACAAGAGGTGTATTAACCACAAATCTCTTGATTAGCTCCTTCATGCAATGCCTTTAAACCCCGATAACTTCATCCGCAACGGTCAGCAAGTTTTCTTAATTTCGCGCCATTCGGCTCGGAAAGCTTATTTTGTTCCAGAAAGGTATTGATTAAAGCGGTAGAGATATGCTTTTTATTATCATAGGCGTTTCTCTATTTTTTCCCAAGCTTCATCGTAACTGGTCTCAGACACCGGTAGGTGCTTGATTAATCAGCGGCTGATCCCGAAAGTAAACCTTTTAAATACTGGAACTTGTGTATTTTTGATAACGAATCGTTATCATGCACTGTAGATTTAAATAAATCTTTAAAATTCAACCAATCTAAATAATTTCCCGTAAAGGATGGAATTGTAATTTTTAGGTAACTTAACAGTTCCGTTTCCGTTATTCACTAACTTCGAACAACAACATTCGAATTATTTTTGCCGAATTTCGGCCAATGAAGCCATCGCTTCTATCTTTGTACGAATTATAACTTTAATTTCTAATAAACATCTTCTATTTCAGAAAATTCAGATTGCTCTACTGGCAGTAATAAATCTAATTTGGAAAACTCATCAAATGCTCCTTCCAGACGTTCTAACCGTACCGTCAAATCCGGTACATCAAAACGGTTCTTTAGATTCTAAATAGAGTTTTAACTTCGTTAAAGAAGCCTTTTTCTGGCCTCTAGCCCTGATTATTTCTGCATTTTTCCATTACGGAACTTATTGATACAAATCAAAAACTTTCTTACAACTTAAGAACAAAACAAAAAATTCCACTTATCTCAACAGTGGAATCAAAACATCTCGCCGGTGCCTCCAAATGTTCTTTCCACTAAAACTAAATTCGAGCCCAGACGCACAACGGGTCCGGCTATATGAACTTTATTAACACATCACAAAGAACTTCGTACAAACAGCACAGAGCCAGAACACAGACGCTACTAACTCCACAGCGGAAGTATCTTAGAACGTTTACAAAACATAAAGACAGCGGTATCGTGCTGCCATCTACCGGACAAACAATCATACACATATTAAATAATGAATAAATGAAAATACAGGAACATACTCCATGAACATAATGAAAATACAGGAACATATTCCTATGAACAGTCATTTTAACATTGTTTTCATGATTTATATTACGTTGTTTCTGTTTCTTTAAATAACGGAATAATCTTATAACTTAAATAACATTTGTTTAAATAAAGCGTAAATATTAAACTCTTAACTAATTACAGCATAATTTCATTAATTAAACTCTTAAAATTTATATTTCTTAATAACGTATCTGGGAAATACACGCGATCTTCACGTTGGTATAGACAGCACGCCTGCTGGAAGGTTAACCATTCGCGGTCGGCTCATCTGCCTTTATACTGTTCCCAGCTCATCGGTCTCACAGACCGCCTCGCCTCTAAAATTAGGATATTTATCCTATTTTTATAGTTTTTCGCAGTTATAAGTCATTAATGCAAAACTACTTCCACCTCTCATCCTGAAAAGGGTAAATAAAAAATTGATTATTCAACAAAAATTTCAGAATCCGATTCCTCAATCTGTGATAGTGCGATTCCTCAATCTTGTGATAGTGCGAGAGAGACAAATGTCTGTTCCGTTGTGAAGCAGGAGGAATTCTTCCAGCCATGCTAGCTACAACAATAAAACAAAGATCTTAGAAATAGAATGCATTCAGACTGACAGATAATTAATATGGTTCAAGGCTTATCCGGTCATACAGACCAAAAATTTTAAATCAGTTCAAGGCTCATTGGTCCAAAAGACCGACTATGTTTTACAAAGATTAAATTACCGACAAAATACGAGCGGGCGAAAATCTCCGATGTGTTGTACTTGAAGGTCGGGACTATGATTATCTGAAGAACTCATAAGCCCCCAACAGTCTGATCATCCCCACCACCACCCCACCCTTCAGAATAGGTGCAATAACGGTCTCCTAGACCGATGAGCCGACGTAAGGGTTAAGAAGCTGCACCGAGCAATTCAGATTCGACGGCGTGGGTTATTGTCTGCTGGAGTTTGTTTCTTGCACGACAACGCACGACCGCACACCACCAACAGTTTGGTTAGGAAATTTTTGAACAACCACCGTATAGTACAGACCTAGCTCCTAGAGATTACCATTTGTATGTTCACCTGAAGAGATTTTTGGCCGATTAGAATCTACAGAGTGATCAAGAAACAAAAGACGTTGAGAAGGAGTGAATGAATAGGTTGGCGGTGAGTTTCTTCGATGAAGGAATACTAAGCTAGTCTCACGATACTACAAATGGCTAAATAATTATGACGACTACGTAGAAATGTACGTTTCAACATTTGGCTATAAAAATCTCTTAGAAGCTTATTCCTAAACTTTCTTTTACACCCAATCTATTTTTACTCTCTGGGTGCGCCTTTCACTGTGATAAAATAGTTTTTTTCTAATTAACTTCAATAAAATATACTTTACATATAATTAAGTGCAAAAGATTTATCAACAAAGGAAAAATATTTCGATTAATTTTGCTCAGTAATAATAATCTGAAATCGATTAGTGTAGAACTCTTAATTAAAGAGTTTCCTGTTAATAATGATGATATTTTTTTACTTAATCTAAATGTTAGTCATTAAAACGTTATTAGCCATGACTTCAAATTTTATTCGATTTTCAAATCGATATTGATGCATGCACAACAAACAGATACTACCATTAGTAGACAATAATACAAAAAAAACTTAATGATACCAATTTTTCTTTGAAAGTGTCAATCCAAAGACTCTTTGTCATAAATTATTCAACAATTCACAAGCAGTATCTCGTGGTAGTAACTACGAGAAATTGAATAGAACGTTTGAACCAATTTATTGCTACAATTGTATTCCCAAGCTTGAAATAAATATTTAGTTTTTAAATATTTTAGTTTTTAAATTTAGTTAGTAAATTTTTTAATTACATTAAAAAAAATAAAAATGCGTTCACACGGAAAATTAGTTTTGCTATGCGCTGGTGTTTCAAAAAATGAATTGAATCGTAGTGTTATTAATGGAACTGAAAGAAAAATAGTAAGAATATATATAAAGGTACGCATCTCTAACGTATAACTTGTTATAGATGATTGCTTTTTATATTATAGTGTGGCAAGGTTATTTATTCGAGCTTTTACAACAACTTACGAAAAACAAATAACCTGCTTTAGAAGTAAATGCGTTCAATATATCGCTCACATCCTTCAATAACGTCATATCTCAAAAATCGGGGATTTTTAGTTATTCGTGTTTTCAGAATGCCCTAAAGAGTAGTATAATCCTTGCAAAATCGTCATGTCTCACTGCTTAATATTTAGCCGCTAGAGAGCAGAATTAAAATTTCTTTTCAATACATTTTAATGTACTTTTAAACTTTCAAATCCCTGTCCTGAAAAATGTCGTTTTTTGAGATATGTATTTGTTGAAAGGAGTGAGTGATATGCTTTTCATTAATAATACTCGTCATTAATAATAATCAATGTGCGCTTTTATATTTCAGGCTAAAATGGTACAATAGTTTCTGCTATTGTGTTTTCCATTTTCAGTGGCATATCGAAAATTTTGGCGCACAGATTCTATTAGCTTAGGAACTGTACGCATGGAGGAAATAGTGACAAGGGTAGAAATCACTCCACTTCTATCAGGGGTTAATCAAAAGCTCAATTGGCCGATCTTTATATTGATCGATGATAAAATTTACCCTTCTGAACTAAGATTAATTCTAGGAAAGAGGAGAGGAACTTTACTATGATCATTCAACCAAAGATCAAATAAATGGAAGGAAGTCACAGAATTTGTCGCGTTTTATATAGTAATGGAGATAACTTGAAAATGATTCAATTATATTAATAACGAATGACTTTCTATGCATTCCAAACTTTCAGAAACGATCTAGCCATTTCTTAATATATCTTATGGTTATTAAATGCGGATTCTCCTTTCTTTTACTCTTTCAATATTTGTATTTTCAGTTATATCTATGATATGTAACTTAAACATTCATCAATAGTCTGGACAGTTCACAAATTTTAGCCTTTTTAATGAATCGAGGAATCTAACACACATACAAACTCATATATATCTATATATATATATATATCGTATTAAGGCGCAACTGAAGCTGTTTCTACTAGGGATAACTACTTTCATTTTTAAAATATAAAATCATGATTAAGGGAAGAGAGGTATATGATATGAATAACTCCTTTATAATATTAATATTAGGATGGTAAATTATATCCTTTCAATTATTACTATTCTAATTCTAATTATTATTCTTATATTAAATCCATGTTGATTTACTTAAGCATTTGAAAACAGTTTTAAGCTTTTTGGATTTATAATACTTCATTTATATTTTAAACTTTATTTCTTATTTTCAACTAAGACCCTAACTGATATTTACACTTTTTAAAAAGTTGTGAAAATATTTTGATACAGCAATATTTTAATTAATAAATATATTCTATAATTTAAAAATTTTTATAATTGGGAATTTGACACTTTAAATAGGTTTTAAGTATTTTCTGTTAGCTAAAATATTGGTTTACCATGTTTCTCCATATTAAATTGTTAGCCTTACCGTACTTTTCATGGTTGTAGTGGGGCATATCAATATACTAATGGCATTTCATCCATTTATCAGCTTCCTTTGTTTCATTTATTACCTAACAAACTTAAGTTTATTTTTTATTGAAACATCAAAGTGCGTTTATGATTATAAATTTTAGAATTAATTCTTACCGTAAGAGCGATGTTAGTACTACTCAGGCATGTTTCTTTTGGCTACTTTATTGTTGTAGATAAGATGATTTTTGTCACCAATAAAAATAAACTTATTTTTTAAGTTCGAAATGCAACCATAAAAGGTTTTTTTTCAAGTAACAGTAAGGAAATAAATCATGCAAAAAAAAGCTTTTAGCTAGAAAATATGTATTCAACAATAATAATAAGCCCCTAATGGCCTCGAAAAGCCTGCCAGTAATTGATTCTAGTAAATTTCCAGAAATAAGGTTAATAGTAGATTAAAGAAAAGGATAAAATTATTATAACTATAGAATATAGGTTTTCAGTCTACAAGTTCTAAAATACATACGTTGTAAACATATATTTAATAAATTATTATAGTTATAATTTTTATCGAAATTTTAAAGATTACATTTTAAACGCAATCAATCATTTGCGGTAACTTAAACATTGAAATGATTATTTATTAGTAATTAGTTGTAATGAATATCGATAGCATTATTATTTTACTAGATAATAGTTTAAAAATTATTATTTTTGTAAAAACTACAAAAAGAGCTATATTTTATTTTTTATAAATTAAAATTTTTAAGGTGTTCTACATTCATTTAGGGAAAAATCATTTTCAACATTTAATATACGTTAAATTTAATTTTCTCAATTTTCACTCACTCACACACACACACACATATATATACCGTGCCGTAACTAGACATTCCTGTGCCCTGGGCAAGAATTTGCATTTGGGACCCTTAATTAATTAGGTTTGGGAAAATAATAAAGCAAATTCAGCATTTTGGGCCCCCCTTCCAAGTGGGCCCTGGGCGGGTTCTGTTACCCCTGCTTAGTTACGGCACTGTGCTTATATATATATATATACACTCACATTGATGTAGTTAAGAGTTCTTTTTTACTTCTATCAAAAGTAATTTGATAGTGTCTCGTAAACAACAGGTACTGTCAAAGATGAATTATCCCAAGTGATATTAATAGCAGTCTTAACCTCTAAATGAAGAAATACCGGGAATATAAAAAGAAGTATATATAAACGCTTTCTAAATGCTAATAATTTTTCTGTTGTTGTTTCACCCATTCAATAAGTGCTTTTACTCATCTACTGTAACAGGTACAAGAAGTGTAGGTCTACCAAGACAGCAAAAACATATCGCATGTTGAACATGATGGACCCCCCAAAAATTATCTACAAGTTAATAAAATTATCTGAAGAAAAAAACATTAAAGGGCACTCAATATTTTGATTAAGGTTGCCAGCAGCCAACTATCAAAAGTGTTTATACAAAGAGCAATTGCTTTTAAAGCCAATTACTGTAATCATCTTCTATAATTATCTCTTCCACCAATGAGATTTTTTGATGTATTACCTCAGGATTAATATCATGGCAAAATTGTTTTAAGATGTGACTTTCCAAGCGAGTAAGAAGTTGTGGGCATATTGCCGTATTTTTTGGACGATACGACGCTCCTAAAATTTATGGGAGGATTTTTAGAAATGAATATTTTGTATTTTGTTATGTATAGACAGATATTTTTAATTCCTTACTTAATAAAGATAAAAAATATATATAACAGATAATATGTGTAAAAATATATAATGTATATAATAAATATATATATAATCTATATATATAAAACAGTTCCGTAACTGACTCATTCATTCATTCACTGACTGACTGACATACAACGCACAGACCAAACCGCTGGACCTAAAGGGCTGAAATTTTGCATGGCGATTCCTCTAATAGTGTAGGGGTGCACTAAGAAAGATTTTTCAAAAATTCTTCTTAGATTTTTTAAATTAAATTTTTAAGCTGTTTTTTAAACTTTTTTTACGTTTGCATTTAAAATAATACATTGAGGGTTATAAAATTTATATCACAAGAAAGATCATAAAAATTCCTTCAAAATGAAATTTTTTTCGAAATTTTACCTCCATTTCCCGATTTTTGGTGAATTTTTAAAGATTAATTTTTAGAATTTAATTTATTAAATGCTGATCACATGATTTCTTTTTCTGGTACTTTCAATAAATTTATCGTCACGTGCGTAACAACTAAATAGACAAAAAAAATATTTTTTTCTCTTTCTAATGCAGCAGACGATTGGATATTATCCAAAAAAAATGCATATCCCCCACGATTTTTTTATAAATATATATATATAGATATATAGATATATATTTTACATCAATTGTATACATTGATCATCGCATTTATTTAAATATATATATTTATTTTTTGGCATAAATTGCATACGTTGACCGTTGTATTTCATATGAATGTACTCCGTAGCGAAGCGCGGGTTTTCAGCTAGTATATATATACAATTATAATATAATATTCATTTTATTTTAGTGTTACCTTTGGACCATATCGCGCTCGCCAATTTTAAGTTGATTTTTATGGCAAAAGTATGCCTCTTATGGTCTGAAAAATACGGTACTTTATTGTGGAGATATGCGAAATTACGAACCAGAAAATGATTTACTTCTTCATGAATACAATTACTATTCCATATTCCTATTTCCCTGGAAGAGCTATCTGTAAAAAAGGGGATGTGATATTTAATTCGTATTTTCCCAAAATGTTTCCTTTATAAAATTAAAAAGTGAGCGTTTTCTTAACATTTGAATGGTTAAAATTAAACGAAGAGCGATTTGCTTCAAACTTTAATACCTTGATAACTTTTATTTTATTCTGTCAGAGGAGACTGTGTATATGTATCTACTTTATGCATTACGAATTTAAATTCTTTCTTTTATTAATATACAGTTTTGAATATTGACTGAAATTCGGAACTTGTTCCTGATAACAATTAATCATTTTTATTTTAAGAATGACTTATTTAAGAGACAATGAAAATCAGTTTATTAATGTAAATAGAAGTAAAAAAATGGGAATATTCCGTGAGATGGCTCATATTAATTCCATGACGAACATGAGTTTCTTACTTTATAAACACAAAATTTTGACTCTGCTTATCTGCATCATAAAGATATGTAAATAGAGCATCGTTCATTGTTCAAACATTGGATGATTGAGTTATCAGATGAAATGAGATCAAGGTAGGGCTTGCATAAACTCTCACTTAAAATGTGACGCTGCTCACGTGACTTTTGCAGTCGAGTTATTACTTGACTCCCTCCGTACATGTTTACCTTCTTATCTCGCGCTTCCTCCAAATTTAAATGAGACGATGTTTAAAGAGCCGCTGAAGCTCAAATTAATGGTGATTACTAAGATTTTAATGAAATTATCGTAAAAATGTTTGTGTAAGAAATGACTGAAGATTCAGTCTCATCTCCTTTTCGAAATTTCGTAAAGCTGTTCAATGTATGGTAGAGCGGTTGTTTATAAGGTTTGAACAGGGATACTTTCGTAAAAGGGATGATACTTATCTTCCCAGCATAATACGTAGACTATATACCAGTACAAATGAAACGTAAAAAAAAAGTTTACCGTACGTGCATATGTGGTTTAAAATATCAGAAAATTAAAGTCTAGTGTAACATTCTTCAATAGAATATTATGGAAATAAAAGGATCTAGTATCGTAAACAATGTAATTTAATAGGGTTAAATGTGTACAATACATTGAAATATTAACTTATTTTTTGCATCAGGAATGAAGAAAAATTTTGATGCATTACCTCGTACAGTATTATTGATTTCATTTATTTTAAAGTAGTAATATAAAAACAAATAGAAAGAATAAGAGCAACAAAAAATAACTACAGTAAAATCTTGACTATAATACGCACTCGTGAAACTTTAATACCTTGATAACTTTTATTTTATTCTGTCAGAGGAGACTGTGTATATGTATCTACTTTATGCATTACGAATTTAAACTTTACGCATGTCTGATTACGCATGTCTGATTTTGAGCAAAATTTCGGAAAAAATTAAAATTCGGCTAAAATACGCATCCATAACTTTTCAATATTTTATTTTGTTGGATTTTGATTTTCTATTTTTGCATTTTTTTTGTGCAGAAGTTTAAATAATTCTTTTAATTGTCACTAGATTGCGATACTGCTGCAGTTTTTGCCATCGCTAATCTTCCTTCCCGCGATTTAATGAGTTGCATGCAGTCTTGTAGGGAGGAGTGTCGTTTTTTTTGTTCGCCGTTCTATGGGTTGTATTGATGTACTGCGAGAGCACCTTTCATGCCAATTTCTGTTGGAATGCTTCTTCAAGTTTCAAGTTTAGAAATGCCGCTTCCGCGTGAGTATCCAAACATTGCCTTGTACTAGGTGAGTTTTCGCCTTTCAATAAAGTCAGTTTTTTCAACATGCTTGTCATCATTAACAAGTTTGAGAATTGTCAAGTTGTCATCATTGAAGGTTTTCAACCTGTTGAACATTGAATTCTTAGTATCCAGAATACAGTCATGGGAAAAACCCAGCGACCTTATGAGCTGTCTTAGAATCTTTTATCCCATAATTGTTGTGTGGTTCAGTTAGTTTCTACTAGTAAGAATTATGTTTAACGTTAAGTGAACTGAGCCACACATTCTGAATTGGTCCTTCGTGCTGGAGACTGTGTTCTGGTAGATTGCGTATTTAGAAGTTCAACAAAAGTAAGATTGTTCTAGAGGAAATAATTCTCGTGAATTCTTCATTTCTGGCTATTTAGTATCGGTGTTATCTTTGAAAGTATTTTTATTGTGAAACGAAAGTGGAAGTAATCTATACTTTAGTACAGTGAATTTAGTATCAGTAAATCCAAGGACATTTTCATGTGTATATTTGAAAAGGTGTTGAAATAATTTACAGCTTGTGGTTAAATTAGTTCGTTGAATACTGGTTCAACTTCCATAGAGGATGCAGAAAGTGTTTATTGCAATAAGCGACGGATTGACACTTTGACTTTGCAAATTTAAGTTTTGTTTGGAGTTCACATACAAATAAGAACGAAGTAAAGTTTGAAGCATAGCATTGTGACGCATGTTGGGTTTAGGTATACATATTCTAGTGAATTTTTACTTTGGTTTAATTTAAGTATTGTTTTTATTGTCATGGTTTTAGATATACATATTCTAGTGAATTTTTACACTTGCTTTGGTTAAGTATTGTTTTTTATATTGTAAAAATGGAAAGGTTGAAAATTGAAAAAAGGGTATTAAAATCCTCTGTTACAAAATTGAAAGTAACGTTAGAATCGGAGACTTTTGGTTTGGATAATGCAGAAATCACATTGTTTAAAGATAAAATTCTGACTTAAACGGAAAATGTTCAGATATTTTCGGCAAAATTTATGAGTCTTGCAAGGAGGATGAGTTTGATGAGTATTTGACTGAATCACAAGAGATTCAAGATATAATTGATAGTTATAAATTAATTGTTCTCCGTACTGAAGATAAACTAAAACTTAGAAACAGTGAATTAGTCAAGGGGATTCAAAAGAGATTAAGGAACCTTCAACTATAAGTTTAAAACTGCCGGAGTTACGAATTCCTAGTTTTTCTGGCAGTAGCAACTTGGAGTGGATGTCCTTTAGCGATCTATTTAAGGTTTCAGTTGTGCAAAATAGTAAATTATCAAATGCGCAGAGAATTCAATACTTGGTAGGTGCACTCATTAAAAGGTTATGCTCTTCAGATTATTCAGTCACTCCGAATTACTGATGCAAACTTTCAGATTGTATGGGATCTCCTAAGGGAGAGGTATTCTAACAGGCGACAATTAGTTTTTACCCTAATTAAAAGAATTGTAAATTTACCACAGTGTACTAGAGAAGATGCATCACAATTGTTATCCATTGTTGACACGTCAAAGGAAGTTACTCGTTCTCTCCAGATTCTCGATCTGCAGCCAAGTGAATTTGTAGATAGCATTATTGTATATTTGATTATTCAAAAGCTTGACCCAACAACAAGAGCATGGTAGGAGAGGGCTTGGTGAGGATAGCATTCCTACACTTGAGGAATTGTAAAAATTCATCATCCACCATGCACGTACACTGTAGCAACGACCACCACATAAACCAGTATTCAAGCCACAACAACCAAATGTCTCAGGTTTTGGGAAACCCCAACGAGTGTCTACTTTTACAGCTCAAGTCAAGATCTGTTGCAGTTATTGTAAAAGTAATGAGCACAGTATTCACCAGTGCAACAACTTCAAAAAAATGGACACCCCACAACGTTTTCAATTCATAAAGGACAAACGTTTGTGCTTCAATTGTCTTAGGGATCACAAATTAGACAATTGTCCTAGCAGTTACACTTGTATAGTGTGTCACAAAAGACACAATACCTTGCTTCATTTGGAGTCAACGAAATCGGACCATTCTACAGTGTTATCTCCACATGACACGGAATTTTTGCCCGCTTCTGATGCAGCAACTGAATCAACAGGTGTACCACAGCAATCCATTACTAATGTATCGTCTTGTGTATCATCTCAAGCTGCTCCGAATCAAGTGCTTTTATGCACTGCTATAGTGAAGGTACTTGACTCTACAAATAAGTATCAACACTGTAGAGTTCCCAGGCTTCCTTTATAACAGAGACATGTTTCAATCGTTCAGGTCTTGCCAGAAAAAAGGCAAGAGTGAAGATATCGTGCC
This sequence comes from Dolomedes plantarius, assembly GCA_907164885.2. Lineage (NCBI taxonomy): Eukaryota > Metazoa > Arthropoda > Arachnida > Araneae > Dolomedidae > Dolomedes > Dolomedes plantarius. The sequence continues at coordinate 35,263,882 of OU015501.1, forward strand.
TTGGTTCATCCAACACACATACTAATGGGGTCACAACCCTTAATTTTTCTCCTTATTTCAAGGACTCTTCTACATTTGTGACATCAGCTTATATCATTAATAAAATCATTGGTGATATACCTCATTTCTCCTTACCATCTGGGACAGCAATTCCCTTCTGTGATCTCAAGCTAGCAGATCCAAATTTCTTTTATTCAGGTCCTATTGACATTCTACTCGGTGCTAGTATTGCCTTGCCAATGCTAAAAGGAGAAATTATTAAAACAACTGAGGATTGTCCTTTTGCGGTCAGATCAGAACTGGGATGGATCATTTCCGGAAATGTAAACACGGAAACTCCAGATCCACCACTTATCCATCTCAACCACATCCAACTGGAAACGGAAGAGTTGCTTAGTAAGTTTTGGAAATTGGATGAAGTTCCGAAAGCCAACTTGCTCACTAAAGAGGAACAGGCCTGTGAAGATTACTTTGCAGCTACATATTGAAGAAACGATGATGGAAGGTACACGGTGAAACTACCTTGCCATACCTCTTCAACTCTCTTAGGTGACGCATTCCGTTGTCAATACGTAGACTATATACCAGTACAAATGAAACGTAAAAAAAGTTTACCATACGTGTAAATGTGATTTAAAATATCAGAAAATTAAAGTTAGTTTAACATTCTTTAATAGAATATTATGGAAATATAAGGATCTAGTATCGTAAACAATGTAATTTAATAGGGTTAAATGTGTACAATGCATTGAAATATTAACTTATTTTTTGCATCAGGAATGAAGAAAAATTTTGATGCATTACCTCGTACAGTATTATTGATTTCATTTATTTTAAAGTAGTAATATAAAAACAAATAGAAAGAATAAGAGCAGCAAAAAATAACTACAGTAAAATCTTGACTATAATACGCACTCGTGTATAATACGCAAGTCTGATTTTGAGCGAAATTTTCGGAAAAAATTAAAATTCGGCTATAATACGCATCCATAACTTTTCAATATTTTATTTAAATATTGCACAAATACTTATTAATATAAATAAAATTTGCAATAAAATAAACGATGACGTCAAATTCGGTAGGAAAAAAACTTAAATTTTAATTCAAAGCAAACAACACTGTCATATTATCAGTATTAATCACTTTCACTAGGAAACAGCTCATCTATTGTTTGTCGTTTATTCAATGTTTAAAACAACGCTTTTTTGTGTACGAGTATAACACGCACCCTCATTTTTGCGAACTAAAATGTAAAAAAAAGTACGTATTATACTCAAGATTTTACGGTATTTAAATCAAACGGTATTCAAAGAGAAACTTTACGTATGCTTGATCACTTTTTAAAATGATCGGTTACTTCATTAAACCAGATTAATATTGGTTTACTAAACATTAAGTTCTCGCCATAAGTTCGCTAACTCATCTAACCTTTTAGGCAGTCATAAAAATAAGTCACTTCATACTATTCATAAAAAGTCATGATTTACCCTGCTCTATATTTACCTAGAAATTATGAAATTGATATTCTCTGAGAACAGGGAAGACCATTATTTAGAACCATCCGGAAAGGAGTGTAATGCTCCATTAAATCACAAGAGAGGAGGATTTAATCCCTAAATACAAGGATAGCTTTCGCTTTTCAAGAGGTAGTTTCTTGTTTGCAGCTAGCTAGTTTCTTTATTCTTATTAAAATGCTTTACGCTATAAGGAACGTTTTACGTAGACATAAAAATCTTGGCAGATTACCTTTTACATTTGTTGCTTTTTATTTGAAATTCAGAGAAAGTTAAAATGTAATTTCCTAGTTATCCCATAAACTCTATCAACCGTTAAATATTATCACTGTTATAAGTTAATCCACACGCATACATTTTTAATATTAAAAGGAACATTCCGAATTACTTATAAGAACTTAAGCTTTAATCTATGAAACAAAAAAGTCTGAAATAAGGTTTTAATTACTCTCAGGTCAAATTTTGAGGAATTATATTTTATGAACAACCTTAGAAAAGTAACGTTTTTCCCCTCAAATGTTAAGTAAGTAGCAGTTTTCCTCCAACGTAACTGACTGGAAATTAGACCGTAACTTTACCGAAAGTCAGCTATTTCATTAATGTACATAAATCTTGATTGTTTCTGGTATATTGTTTGATGAAGAGAAGGAGGAAAGTTGATATAACAGATTTGACAAGACTTTTAAAGGTATTTTGATAAAAAGAAATGTTAATCACACTCTATATTGAAGTAAAGGACAAAAGGAATATTCTCTCCCTAGGATTAATAAATAGTGTTTAAGAAGTACGAGTAATATATTTTAAAGGAAAAATTATAATTTTTTAACGCAGATAATCTTATTTTTAAGTATAAACCCTTCTTATTATCTTTATAATTTAGAACTCAAAACCGGTATAAAATTTATAAATGTATAATGTTGTTGTTTCTAAGGACCCCTGGCTGGAAGAGTTTGAGAAGTACGAATAATGTATTTTAAATTAAAATTATCATTTTTTAATGCAGATAATGTTATTTTTAAGTACAAACCCTTCTTATGATCTTTAAAATTTAGAGCTCAAAACCGGTATAAAATGTATAACGTTGTTGTTTCTAAGGACCATGACTGTAAGTTCCAGACCAAGTCCATATAGGCTTCGGGCTGAACTGTGCGGCTCCGGTTTATATTTAGCAACACAAAGGTCGAGTTCGTCTTAGCTAGTTGCCACCTGAATTTTGACCGTATGATTACCACGACTCTGACGCCATAGTGGGACTATCTGGTCTACGGTTTTAACGCACTCATATCCAGCCTAGACACAGAAGTATTTAATTGCGTGTCTGGGATTCGATCCGAGCTCACTCACCACCGAAAGTCAGCGCCCTACCACAAGGCTACCTCGAGCCCATAAATGTATAATTCTTAACTTCTTTGCATACTTGGAGCATCATTATATAATACATATGAGGAAACCTTTTACCTGTTATTTGTATTTGCACAGAACTTTGTATACAAGCATCAGGCGAGGAAATAAGTACATAAAAACCTTGTAAATTAACTCATCGTTACAAGGCATGGATTTTTCATTCCTAACAGCATTTTTGGGTGGTAAATTTTTATGTTGAAAACCAAAAGAATATAAAAGGAGTGCTAGTTAATAAATTCGTTATACATTATACGAAGTTCGCAGCGAAAGATTTGTAATTCAACTTGTGATAGTTTCGTAAATAAATATAGGAAGATTTAAAATGGTTATCACTGTACTAAGAAATAGCAACGAAAATTTACAAAAAAACATTTCTGTAGATATATCGTTGAAAACAATTCAATAATTGTTTGTGACATTGATCTGTAGTTTTCTGTTTGTAAAAGGTATAAAATATCAAATGAATAGCTTTTATTAACTGCATAAATATTAGATATTTCGGTGTTATTCATTTATTCCAACGTGTCCATTGGTAAAAAGAATTATACAACTTAATCAACTTAACAGAAATTAATCATCATTCTAAACTTATTTTAGGTAACTTAAGGAAACTATATATCCCAAAATTAAGGAATTAGGGTGACTATGAAATAGAGAAAAAGCATTTGAAAACATAAATGTCTTTAATTCAAGTTAGTAAATGTTTTTCTTTTCCGTTTGTAGAAATGTTAGCTCCATAATATGGCACTTCTAATATTAGAAAGCTACCTCAAAAAAGGAAAAATAATAAAATCCTGTAAATATTTACCTCTATATTTATTTTATATTGATGAATATTTTTGCTTCTATTAAATAATATAATAAAAGATAAAGGTTGAGAAAAACAAAAATTATTTCTTAATTTTGAGTGTACAGGGGGCTCTATTTACAGTAATCATGTATATTTAAATAAATTTGATATCGTATTGTTAACGTACTACTCTAAGTATAAGAAAATGCAAGAAAATATTCAACAATAAAATTAAATGTCACGTTAATTTATTCATTTCTTTTAATATGAAATTCTTGCGCTGCTACAAAACAATCTGAAAGAAAACAATAAATGCTGAGAAATTTAAAAATCCTTAACGAATCATGAAATTTTTTTTAAATTCCCTCTTATTTTAATCACGGATATTAGACTTACTTGGCAATTGTTATTGAAGGATCGATGTCGCACTCCCTTATGAGCAAAGATATGGGAAAACCTTCTGTTTTTTTCAATCATTGAGTTGCTTAATATAATAATGCAAAAACAAATTTTTTTTCATGAAATCTGAAAAAAAGGATTTAGTATAACAGAAAAAAATTGAAACAACTGCTAATAACATGAATCGTGTGGAATTCGTAGCTTGAATTGGTACTGAAGGAAACATTTGACACACGAAAACATCTGACATTCTCTTTGATACATATACAAATATAAGAAGCTAAAAAAACAGAAGTTTAGGTACAATGCATTCATATATTTTTCAGAAATACTATGAATACTAACATTTTATAAGTGGCGTAGTACAGAAAAATTGCAGGCAAATCACAATTATTTATTTTTACCAAGATTTTACCGGTGTGTAGAATCCCTAAAATATTTTATTGCACTATTTTTTCATTGAATTGGCAAATTATATATAAATGCTTGAGTATTTTTTATACTTATTGGTATCATATAATCAGGATCCCGAAATTGATTCCAGTTAACGTTGTTCACTGCATTATAAAACCCTATCTTATGATAAATATATATTAAATATAATTGATTATAGTATATCTTTTCATATTGCGAATAACATTAGGCAAATAAGTTTCCCCAGAAAATCTAACTTTATTTTACATTACTTTTTACTATTCAACAAATACTCGTATCTTATCATAATTCACAGATTATTCAAAATAAAATTCGTACAAAAAAAATTCTTAAAACATCAGTGACAGATAGTGAAAAAGAAATACTTTTTTTTTTTTAATCAATGGTCCTCGTAGAGCAAACATGCGTATATAAAAATTATTCTCATGCAAAAGTAAAATTTTACTTGTTTAACTGCCTTATCCTAACATAATATATAGCAGAACTTTTATTAAATTATGAGGGAATAAAACTTGAAAAAAATGCATCTCTTTGCAGTTTAAAAATAATTATAAGAGTTAAAGTATTGGAATCTATCATGTTGGCTTATATATAAGTACATATTTATGTATTTGAAAAAAATATAAAGAAAGGAATAATACATAGATTTTCATAGTTTTATAAAAACTAAAATACCCACAAATGTTACATTCGTGGGACTTTTATGGAATATCTAGCAAAAACAGAATAGTCTCAAAATATAAGTTATGATATAAAAGAATGCACAGCAAAAATACACTTAAATGCATAAATTTACCTGTAATGAAATGAAAAAGAATTAATTAACCATGGTTATTTGCTAAGAACTTTAGCGGTTTGTTACTTTCAAAATGATATAAAGCTTTCTAATTAATACATTTTTCCATTATGTAAATATAATTAATTTTCAAAAATATTTGCTGTGAACCAGTAATTAACTTTCAAGCATTTAGAAAGATATTTTTTCACCATGGAAAAAATTTAAATATAAGCTTCAGAAAAAGAAAGCAGATAACAGGAATAGATAAGTATTTAATTATTTTATTCATATGAAAAATGCACAGATGTCTTGTTCGTAAGATTAATTACTAAGTTTTTTCACACAATGAAGAGAAATTCAAACTAACGTATCTAGGAATTGCCCTGCGCAGTTTAACTGTATAGCAGTTAAAATTCGTATCTCTGATATAAATCATTGTAATACATCCCATCATATATTGTGAAAACGTAGATATTTATGTACATTTTGATTATGCATTTAAAAATATCTTTTCATTTGAACGTTTATATATAACATCTAGCAAGGGAAAAAATAGTTTTAGAATATAAAATATATGTTTGAAAATGTAAACATATATAAAGTATATGTTTCAAAGGATTCAAAGCATATGTTTATATATTTGCAGAAAGTATTTTCTAAAAGAAAGAGCATTTATGCAGTTCATAAGCATTTAATACGCAAGTTTTAATTTTAGATCAGAAAGTTGATTGAAAGAGACACATTAAAAAGGATAGAAAAAAAAATTTTACTTATATTTTTACAGATGGTTTCAGGTTTTTCTGAATGAGATTCACATGTGTTATTACAGTAAAACTATGAAAATTAATGACAGAACGTAATTAACGATAATGAAAATTGATAGCTTAATTTTTATAAGCCTGAAAACTATGGCAATACTAATCTTATGTTTCCTAAAGAAGTCAAATTGGTCTATTACAAAAGTTCTGCGGTGCGGTCTCTTCCATCTAAAGTTTTACTCTTTTGTTTCTGAGATTGATTATATTTGCAGACGAATTCCTTTCTATTAGAAATTCCTTTCTATAAGAAAATACACAAAGCTTAACGTTTTGTTTCACTAATCACTTTAAGAATTTAGTTTGATGATGCAAACCTTCAAACCATAGATAACTAGATTTTTAGTTGGATTCTTAGTAGTATTTCCCCCTGAATAAACATTTTTGGAAAGTATTTTGATTATTTCTAAGTAATTGAACTATGTAAAAAGAGAACTAAAAGGAAAGGTACGTGTCAATAAAGTTAGAAATAATGTAGATTGAATAAACTCCAAATTTAACATTTTAAGTAACAAATGTATTATCTTGTATTTCTCTTTTTGTTTTAAAAACAAATTTCTGTCCATGGTGATAAACTTATACAAAACATTTTTTCTATAACTGAAATTTCAACGTTAAATTAGAAACAAATAGAATGAAAAAAAAACTATATAAAATGTAAATTTCGCAATCATATTGCAACAAATATAAAAAAAAAACAAAAATGTATTTTATTATTTTTTTTTCGGGGGCAATTGCAAATGTATTTTAGAGCTTAAAATTGGAACCGTTGGTAACGACTTGTTGGCAACCCCTGTTCTACGTCATGGTCATTCCAAAACCACTTAAAATGCCAGAAATATATCCTTCTAAAACCAATCATATTGTATCTTCGTTCATATTTTCATGATCTTCTTTAGAATATATATTTGCATAATGAACTTGAGAACAATTGTTTTTATGATCATCTACCAATCAATTATTTATCGAGAAAAGTTACTGCAATACATGAAGTCTAGCGTTAGAGATCCTTTATCTGTCAATTTCAGAGAAATGTTTAAAAAGGCTCTTAAAACTGTCTTATGATAATCCATCTTGTGTATTTTAATAGCTAAAGAAATAGCTAAAGCTTGAGAAAAGTTACTGCAGTACATGAAGTCTAGAGTCAGAGATCCTTTATCTGTCAATTTAAGAGAAATATTTAAAAAGGTTCTTATAACAGCCTCACGATAATCCATCTTGTGTATTTAAATAGCTAAGATGGCAAAATAACAAGCCTTTTACTATATCGCGAGAGCGCATGGTTACTATCAACGTCAGCTTTATTTATACTAATTAACCCTTCGCAAACAATTCACGGTTATCTGGTCCTACATACACAAGAAGACGAACGACGCACTAATGCAACGAAAACGGTGGATACGTAACAGAGTTAAGAATCGGCGTGTTTACGATATTAATAAATCCAGTAACCTCTACAATAAATGTAGGATATTTTCTATATTTATTGTAGAGGTTATAAAAGAATGTTATAATTCCGTTTTGTTGACATTCTGATGGATCAAACTGTTCCTTTTAAAGGAGATTTATATAAATGTTTTTAAAATTTTTTATGGGGGTAGAGGAGGGAATGCAAGAAATGAGGCTTATTTTTCACTTTTGCTGTAGATATCATTCTTGGAATACATACAAACATATTTACTTTTAAAGTTCTCAATTTTTTGACAGTTCATTGTCTGAGATAAAAGTGTAACCCGATATTGCGGTGAAATTAAATATTTAATGAACAATACAAAAGTAAAGGCTCAAGAAAAGTATTGATTTTAATTTCTTTCATTATTTTTCAATTTCGTACATATCTGTCAACGATGCAGCATTTTTAAAACATAGCATTTTGATTATATATAAAATAAGCTAGGACTTCCCGATAAGAGAAGAAAAAGTATCCTTTAGCATCTTAAAATTGCCGACCACATGGTATAGTGATTAGAGTTGTGCTCTCACACGCTGTGGGCTTGGATTCGAATCCCGAAGAACGCTTGGTTGTTGTCGTTTTGTCTCTTCATAGGGAGCAATGCTGGATTTCTTAAATTGTGCTACAATAATAAAGTAACCAGTGAGACTGCGGTAAATAACAAAAGGCGAATGTCTCACAACATTTGCCTCCGCATTAGCATAAAAAAAAGTATCCTACAATAGCACTTTCCTTCATCTATCTGCAAAGTTTTAAAAAGTAGTAAATAAATCTTATATACAGCCGTACTTCGGTTTTCGATATATATATATATATATATATAGAGAGAGAGAGAGAGAGAGATTATATATATATATATATATATATGTGTGTGTGTGTGTGTGTGTGTGTGTGTGTGTGTGACTGCTATGGTTGAACGCGAAATAAAAGATAAAAAGTAGATATTGCACAGCTGTCTGAAACAGTTTCTAAACCTAATAGAACGAAATTATAAACAAGTCATGAAATTTCTTATGCATAAAAATTAGATTTTCAACGGATGAAGAAAAACAGAGAAAAAAATTATTAATATTACTAAAGTGGAAAAAAAATTCCAGGAGTATGTGAAAAAGAAAACAAAATATAATGAGAGAATGAAAAAGCTAATTAGGTTGAAAAGTTGTAGAGGAATTTTTAGAACTTTTTATTAATTCTTAGAACTTTATTGCTTTATCTTGTCGTTTTCAGAAATATTTATTTTACTTTCAAGTAAAATATTTAAATGACTTTCAATCTATGTTTTCTATAAACAATTCAAACTGCATTCAGATATTAAACTCTATAATAATTTTTCTAGGCATGAATGATTATTAACTTGCCCGTAGAATAATATCAAAACATTCATGAACAATACGTTTTGGAATAGAATTGCATATTTAATGAATAATGAAATTAAAGCGTGTATGGATCTTCCATGAAGGATGAATGGACATATATAATACATTTTAAAGAATAGAGTAATTTTGACACAAATAAAAATTCAAAGGTAAAACTAAATGTGTGACTTATGAATTCCGATTGAAAGAAAAATGTAGGTTTATTATATTGCTTCCCATTTTTTTACCAATGAGGGTGGTTCATAACGTAACAGGAAATTGACTGTAGTTCCTGAAACAAAAATTCCACACTTTTCAAACTCCTGCGCAGGGAAGATTCAATTTACTGAAAATGTTGACACTGCCGAATGTCACGGAGTTCTTAATCGGAAGGGAATCATCTACAAAATGGCGTGGCCTTAGCAGTTTGCACCATGGAGGAGTTGCGAGAAGTAGTCAAATTTTTGCGAAACCTTGGTTGCGAAACCACCTTGTGCGATTCTCACAAATACTCTGCAACAGTTTGGGAATGCACTAGAGAAAGGTGTACGAGTGTGTAAAACAGCTAACAAAGGAGCGAACAACAATCTGTGATGATTCGGTCGGAAAGGGCCAAAAAGCAGTGAACGCCTGACTGCACAGCCAAAAAGATTTTTTTCCCGATGAAATAAAGATGGTAGTTCCAAAGGTGTGAGAATTGTACTGAAAAGGAGGGGGCTTACACAAAAGAATGAAATGCTAGTTTTATTATCTATATATATAAAACAGTTCCGTAACTGACTCATTCATTCATTCATTCATTCACTGACTGACTGACATACAACGCACAGACCAAACCGCTGGACCTAAAGGGTTGAAATTTTGCATGGCGATTCTTCTAATAGTGTAGGGGTGCACTAAGAAAGATTTTTCAAAAATTCTTCTTAGATTTTTTTAAATTAAATTTTTAAGCTGTTTTTTAAACTTTTTTTACGTTTGCATTTAAAATAATACATTGAGGGTTATAAAATTTATATCACGAGAAAGATCATAAAAATTCCTTCAAAATGAAATTTTTTTCGAATTTTTACCTCCATTTCCTTATTTTTGGTGAATTTTTAAAGATTAATTTTTAGAATTTAATTTATTAATTGCCGATCACGTGACTTCTTTTTCTGGTACTTTAAATAAATTTATCGTCACGTGCATAAAAACTAAATAGATAAAAAAATATTTTTTTCTTGCTAATGCGGCAGACGATTGGACATTATTTTGTCTATAAAAATATCCCTTACAATTTTTTTTATAAATATATATTTTTTTCCTACGTCAATTGTATATATTGATCGTCGTATTTATTATAAATATATATATATATATATTTTGGCATTAATTGCATACATTGACCGTTGTATTTAATTTGAAAGTACTCCGTAGCGAAGTGCGGGTTTTCAGCTAGTATTATATATCTCAAAATATTCGATTTGCTGTTATTTTTTTAATCAGTCTCCTAGATTCAAGATATAAATGTTCTAGTGATTATTAAAATGTATCTGAAAAAATGCATTAACATGTAACATAAAATACAGGCATTACTCGACTTACGACCGCTTGACTTACGACTCCTCGCACTTACGGCAGAAATTTTTATTTTCATTTTTATTTATTTTTATTTTTTCTCAAAAATATTGTTCCTCGAATGTACACTACATACCTATATGTATATTACATAATTACTAAAAATATGATGCAATATTCTACAATAATGTTCAAAATTTGACGCAATAATAAAAATGTATGATGCAATAGTTTCGATATACAGACGATAAAGCAAATAAATCTTCATTCGACAGCTAACAAAAAAAGTGCACAGTCGTTGCTTCTCATTAATATTACAAAAAATGTTACTAACTATTTAGCATTGTTAAATATGTAGTAGTTCGATTTATATCTCTGAAGTTAAGTCTATGCATAATTTTGTTCCCAGTTAAAGTGCCACTAAAAAACATTAGAAGTGTAATAGACTTAGACATGAAACAAACGAACAAGCCGAAGTACAATAAAAAAGTTGTTTTGAAAGAAATGGCTTCAGTTTTTCACTATATTAATAAAGCACTACTATAATTAGAACCAATGGATCAAAATGAAGAAAGATTCAAAAGGGCAAAAAAATTTGACTTTCTACTAGACAATATACAAGGAAAAGAAGACGCAAACTGTTTAAACTTTCTTGGATAACTTTGTTAAAAACACTTGCAACGTATCTTCTATCGCAAATTCTGAGCCGATGGATTGTAATAACGTAATAAGTAGTGATGGCGAAGAATAATTTATGTCTTCTTAATGAATAACAATGCATTTTAAATTACGTATGTATGTATGAAAGTGAAAAATTATGTAAGTACTTATATAAAAACAAATTTTTGAAATTCGACTTACGACCAATGTATCAGTCCCTATCTCTGTCGTAAGTCCAGGAATACCTGTATATGCTTTTAGCTTTAAGAAAAACAACTAGGAAAAATGCAGTATGGTAAATCATTATTTCCTCTTACCAAACACTTAAAATATTTTTTAAATTTTAAATTTAAACCGCTGTTTTTCTGGCTCAATGTGTCATAAAACCTTGAAAAATTCTACCCAGTAGCGCAAGAAGTGATCAGAATCTTAATAATAAGTTGGAATTTGCAGTAACTCTATGATGAGTTGTTCATAAGAAAAAAAATAAATTTCAAGGGAGAATTCACTCAAGTCTGCTTTAAACTGGACGGAATCTACGATTCACAGGGCAACAGTGGTTTTGGTGCCGGGGTATTTGGAGCTGATTTCATATGAATTTGATGCCCTGAATTCAAATATGGCATTAGTTTTTGCCTGGGAGCTCAAATTTCTAAGATATAACATTTTAGTGAAATATACTTTACACTATTTTAAGTTAAAACCATGGATCAAATTAAAAAAACTAAACACGGAATTTTTTATCATTATCATATTTTTTTAAATGTTAAAGGAACATAAAAATCATACAGAATATTGCAGTAATACTTTTATAATTACAAAGATCAAGAAAGAGGAAAAAGTCGTCGATGAAACCAACTAGTCATTGAACACTTCAGAACCTTCTTTTCCGTGACATTCTTGAATGTATTTTGGAACAGTCCCTTTTTAAACTCCAGCAGTAATCTGCCATCATGTGCGTATGCCATCTTCCTTGGTAGCGGTTCACCATAGTTTTAATATCCTGGTGAAATCTTTCACCTTGTTCCTCACTGGTGTTTCCTAAATTTTCAGGAAAATGGTCTAAGTGGCTGTGTAAAATAGTGCACCTTAATGCTCATGTTACACCGAAGGGATCTGAAACTGTTTAGCATCTTGTTTACCAGTTCAACATAGTTTTCAGCTTTGCATTTGCCCAGAAAATTTCCGACAACTGCAACAAATGAAGTCCAAGCTTTTCTCTCAGCCTCATTCATGTAATTTACGAAGGCAGGATCCTTAATGATTTGTCTTATTTGTGGGCCGTCAAATATTCCTGCTTTAATTTTTTCCGTACTCAACTTAAGCATTTTCCTCCTATATATGCAAAGCATGATCCGTTCTTATCAAGAGCCTTTTCAAACTGCTTCATTAGGCCCATCTTAATGCAGTGGAGGAAAGATGATTTTCTCTCGTCCAACTAAGGGGTCGTTAATGACATTCTTTTCCCTAACGTCCATGTTTTCTTTCGTAGGCCACTCTTTTCTAACCCAGTGGTGTGTTTTGTCTCTGCTATCCAAGAAACACGCGATGCAAGGATATTTGGTGCAGCTACTTTGCTGTCAAAGGAGCAAGTTTACCATTTTTAAGTCCAAGCAAATCTCCCATTGATGTTCATGATACTTTATCTTCTCCAAGAGCAAAGCTATGGTCTTTCCTTTTCGTTGAGTGAGCAATCGATATTGAACCATATTTGTTTCCATTGTGTAGGATACATTTGAAACTTCGCTTTGAGCCAGCGCGCCGTCAGCTAAGCCAGGACCCGGGGCAAAATAATACAGCGGGCCCCCTCCCCCTCAATATTTGAAAGTTGTATACATATTTTTAGTCAACTCTTATTTTAACCGAGCCCCCCAGAAGCCCGGGCCCCGGGGATTTTGTCCCCCCTGCCCCACCCTGACGGCGGGCCTGCTTTGAGCTGTCAATAAATAGGTGTCAATCATCTGAAAAATATTCAGGAAGACCCATTTTTTCCCAGGAATTCCAGTTTCCCAGGAGGATAAATCAACCATATTTGAATATATTGAATAGTAATAACACATTGATAGATAAGTAGATGTACATTAGAACCTTGTTTATCCGGCTCTCGTTGATCTGGATCATATTTGTAGACATTATTTTTATTCAATGTTCACATTAGATTATAATTTTAACTATGGTAGAAAGAACGTAACTACAAGTACGCCAAATTTTCGCGTTTTAGTTTGATTCTATGTACAGTTCTTGCATATACTGTACAAGAAATTATGATAATAAAATGTTTTTTGTTGAGTTAAAGAAAGCTTTACTAGACTTACCAATTCTTTGTTAAGAAATAATGTGAAAAGTTATTTTTATATTTTTTAATGTTTTGTAAACAATACTATGCAATTTTGTTACAAAACAAAGTAAGTCTTCTTAGTTAAGTATTTTGTATTGCTTATTACCCATATTACTCGGATTATCCGGATTTTCGATTGTCCGGATTGCCTATGCTTCCAGTTAGTCTGATAAACGTGCTTCTACTGTTTCTAAAAAATTAGAGCTGCTAGAGAAAAACCGATTCCATATTTAAATTCAGCGCTCCAAATATAGCTAAAATCAGTTCTAAAATCCTAGGCACCAAGAAAAAGAAATTGTTTTGTATACCTGTGTTATCCAGCCCCATAGATTTGTTTGAGGCTTTGTAATGTTCAATGGATTATAGTCTCGTATACAAAAGGAAAACAAATTGTAAAACTTTCCGTTTGTTTTTTGAGTTGCAGATATAATTATTTTCTCAGAGTTATTGGTATCACACAATTACTTCATTAGAATAGAATAAAAATTAATTTTCCTTACAAGTTAGATATACTGCAATAAAATATTTTATAAAATATATTGTTATTAATAATTTATATCTACATATATATTTTATATGCGTTACCTTAAGCATACTGCGATTTATAATAGATTTGGCACTTTCTCAAGCACACAGTAAATGTGACAGATGCTTTCACTTATAAAATCATGTGAAATATTGTTTTCTCTTCAATGCATCTTCATATTTGAGAACACGTCATAACTTATTTTTCTCTGCATCAACATGTGTAACCTACTTTAGAATTTAGTGGATATTTTGGAAAGTTGATCAATATATAATTTCTGCTTAGGGGCAATTTTGAACAAATCACTGTTAGCAGGGTTATTATAGATATTGATGTAGAATCAGTAAAAATGATGTCGAAAAAGATAAAAAATGAAGGTATATATATATATATATATATATATATATATATATATATATATATATATATATATATAGATAGATAGATAGATAGATATATATATATATATATATATGACGTGGTTTGAAACACATCCACTCTTTTACTAAAGATATCCAGTGCGCAGCTTTGTAGTAAGGTACCTCGGACGCTAAATAATAACACAATTATCTCTTTACTTATTTATTTTGTCATCCATTACGTTAAAACCACCTCTCCAAGTTACTATTGGAATACGGCCGCAGACCATCTCAAACTTACGGAACGCTTCAATACGCATCCACCATAACCAATTGTATTCCACGGTCTGGTAATTCTTTTCCCACTACATCGAAATAATGCACACTAACCACATGTAGATTATTCGAGAACTCTTTAAGATGAGCTTACTAATTTTCAACGTAGACCTTTCCCGCCAATTTCTTCAAGACTTCTCAGTTCTATTAATAGCTCTTTGCGTTTTCCTCTCGTCTACTCGCGCTTGTCTTATTAAATATGAATAATACTGACGTTTGACGCTTTAAAAATCAGATCTGCTCTGAAAGCTCCCTTTTTACCCCCTTAAATTCTAACCTCTCTAAAAAAATCCTCACACATATATATATATCAAAATCGGTCAATAAAGATCACAATTTCACACATAAAAACAGATATATTAAGTCAATTCTAGGAGTGAAATCACGTAAGTCTTCCTTAAATCTGGGATTCTTATGTGTCTCCCAAAGAAAGTAAATGTAAAAACGTACCGTCAACTGGGGCAACTTTGTCCCATTTTACATATTTATTTCACATGAAAAGCAAATAATATTTGTAAACCAATTAAAATTTGATATAGTAAGGGGTTTATATTATTTTTAACATATTTAACTGTAATATAAACCATTGTTATATCATACATACAAACATTAAACAATTTTAAATTTTTTAAAAATTTTTGGGCTAATGTTACGTAGAATTGGGGCAACTTTAGCCCAGCTCTTGAAAACCAAACACTTAAATTGTTGAGATAGCTTAGGCCAATGTTAGACCATGTACAAGTATTGCCAAATTATCTATCAATAATATCTTATCTAATCCGAGTTAATCTCAAGCTTAGCTTTTTTTAAATCAATAAATCAACATTTTTTCTATGTAAAACTTGTAAGGTATACACAAGATTCAATTCACAAGAATCGAACTTTTGAGTGAATTAAAGAAGCTGCTTTAGATATGCTAATTTCGGCATACGCGCTTAGTATAAATACCATGCAGCGTCATTAATAAAGTGAAGGGGGAGGTTGTTAAGGTTAAAAAGGTGTTAACCTGCGCTAGTGCTTAGCGGGCCAGAAGTTTACGTGGCAGTACTGCTGGTTTGACTTACTGTTCGTGAGTATAAAAATATATTGTTCTTGAAAGCTGTGTTTATACATTCCGTACAAGTAGTACGCATGCTTATTGCTGTAAAGCCAATTATATGTGCAACGAATTCAATAAACATTGTTTCATGTATAAACTGTGTGTGGTTCAAATTCAAATAGAGTGCCCCCTTAGTAGATTTTCTATACTGGCGCCCGAAAGATATATATACCCTGGTAGTTAGCGTTACATTTGCAACGAACAACATAATTGAAATTAAAAACTGTGTACTGTGAACTTATATTGATAAAATTGTTGCAAGTACTTATATACTATTTAAAAAATGAGTGTTGTAGAACAAAATCCTGCTGGAAATTTTCCTCGGGTAATTATGGTTCAGCAAATTGCGCCATTCGAAGCCACCTTCAATGGCGGCCCCTCAAGCCAATTCCTAAAGAAAATTGAGCATTACTTTCAGCAACAATGCACCCCAGAGGGGGATAAACTTAAAATTGCTCTAGCCGCTTTAAGAGGTAGTGCATATCAGTGGTACACGTGTATGCAAAGCAGTAATCTGATTTTTGACTATTTGTCATTCAAGCAACAGTTTCTTAGTGTTTTTCCAAAGACCTTTAATCAAAGTGAAATTGAAGCGGAAATTTATTCGCTAAGGCAACGTGAAGGTCAGTCTGCGTTAGATTTTGCTACGGAAAAGATTTCCAAGTGTGAGGAATATTTAGAAGGGGTAACGGAAGCGGTAATCTTAAAAATAGTTATCCAACGTTTGAAGCCAAGTGTTCAAGATTTTTTAGATAATCAAACAATTACAAGCAAGGTTACCCTCCTTCAAGCTTTAGCTAAATATGACAATAGGCATTTCTTCGCTACCCCTCACCGTCATTCAGGTACGAGAAGTTTTATACACCCGCGCCAAAATTTTTCGCGAGTTTCAAACCAGCAGCGTAAGCAGTACCGCAGGCAAAATAATAGAAGCGCATGGCGTTATAATGAAATTAGTGCTCTTAAAGTAAATAATATGGAAGCACCTTACTTGCACTGGCATGTTGATTCACATGATATGGTTCAACCTGTTGAAACTGTGTGGTCAAATGTATTATTTTGTCCGAGTAGTAATCATTATTTTGAGAATAGTGAAAGTCAGGGTATTTTTGTGGCTTATAAAGAAAGTGAGTCTAGCTGGAATGATGCGGTAATTCCAGTACAAATTTCTGAAAATAGTGCCGATACTAATGCTAGTGGTTTAGAAAATAAATCATCTGACACTTCTATTGATGCTATACCTGATATTTTAGATGATATTCACACATCTGTTAATGAAGGAAATTTAGTAGATGACGAAGTATGCGTTACGGAAGTTAGTGAATACTTATTAGTTGACGACAATAAAAATTCTTTAAACGATAGTAGGAACTCGCTAGGTAATGATGATATTATTTCAAGTTTCCATCCGTATGAGGATGCTGTAGGCCAGGTTGATAATATGGTTTTAAATAAAGTACATGAAAACCATACTGAGAGTCAGGATGAAAAGTTGACACAGAGTTATACTGTAAGTAGTTTAGCTGATGCTTCGGAAGTTATAGACGCAGGTTGCATTAAAACGCACCAGTACGAAAAGCTTAATCTTCCTAAAACTGAAGCAGTGTTAAAGAATTTAAATGATAACGATTCTGATATCGCAAGTTTCAAAGAGACTTTTTCGTCAAAAGAGGATAAAACTAAAGTTAAGGGGGATAAAAAACGTGAAAAAGCGCCTTCAGGTTCCAGCATTAAAACTGCAAATACTGAAGTAATTAAGGCGGTAAACAAGAAGTTGCATAAGCACCAATACCAAAAACAGAGTCAGTTTGTTGAAAAACATGACACAAGTAGAGATATATAGACACAAGTAGAGTAAAGCCAGTAACTAAACACGTTGGTGCGGCGTATAAATTTGACAAAATAGAATATGCATTAAAATTTAATGCCTATACTCTAAAAAGTACGGAGAAAAGTAAAGTGTGCACTACAAAACCTCCATCTAAGGATGAACGTGGCACACATAAGGTACACAAGGTTATCAAATGGAAGAATGACAATTTTAAAGCTCCTTTGCATAAGTACAGGAAACGCAAGATATCAGCCGCCCAGCAAGGTTGGCCTCCTCCCAAGAGACCTCTTGTCCATCGTCAAGCCGGACCAGCGCCTCAGGACCAACGACCTGCTGCACGAAGGATGCCCACACAGTCAACGAACCCCTTTACTAGGACTGCGACCATCAAGAGAGGTTCCGCGGATTGGACAGACTGGTGCAAGGAAGTTGCTGCATTCATGAGGAACAAGTCTTGTATCAATTCTCTTATTCTAACTCCCACCCTTTAATAAAACCGAACCAAATTGGTTTGAAGTTCCCCATTGTATATACTGTGTAAACATTTTGAGGGGAAGGAGTGAGCCACAAAAAAAAAAAAAACGGCATACTGTTGTTTCATAAATTTTTGAAGGGGACATGTAGTGACTAGAAAAAAAATACATACTGCATAATATACCAATTAACCACTAATGTACTAACTTCACAAAACATGACACATGTGCATTATAAATTGGGGGAGAGCAGATACAGTCAAGAAATGTCATGCTGTGCAATTGTGTTGTCACTTTTAATTAAAATAGATATTCTAGGGCGCAGTTGGCCATCCCAGTATCCGCAACTCTGCAAATCCACTGTTTGATGGTGTCACCTGGACCCTTCGGGGTTAGTTTTGTAAAATGGTAGTGGCGTTTTTCCTCTACACAATGTGTGGAAGGTTTTTTTGACTTTGCCACCCATTATCTCAAAAGTCAGACCAGCACGCGTTTTCAATTAGTTAACTGAAGCCGTTCAGACCTCAGTTACCTAATTTTTTTTTCGAGGGAGGCCAGTGTAAGGTATACACAAGATTCGATTCACAAGAATCGAACTTTTGAGTGAATTAAAGAAGCTGCTTTAGATATGCTAATTTCGGCATACGCGCTTAGTATAAATACCATGCAGAGTCATTAATAAAGTGAAGGGGGAGGTTGTTAAGGTTAAAAAGGTGTTATTCTGCGCTAGTGCTTAGCGGGCCAGAAGTTTACGTGGCAGTACTGCTGGTTTGATTTACTGTTCGTGAGTATAAAAATATATTGTTCTTGAAAGCTGTGTTTATACATTCCGTACAAGTAGTACGCATGCTTATTGCTGTAAAGCCAATTATATGTGCAACGAATTCAATAAACATTGTTTCATGTATAAACTGTGTGTGGTTCAAATTCAAATAGAGTGCCACTTCAAATTATATACACCCAAGTCTGGGTAGAAGTGAGCATAGATTCTCTATAAACTTATTTTATTTTTAAATTACAAGTGGAATTTTCAAAGAAAAGAAAATGAAAATATATAAACAGTAAACAATAATTTAACAGTCTTACATGTTTTGACGAATTGATACTCCAAACTTTGGAGAAGAAACATAATCCAGTTCTGGAACAATAAACTGATTCCTCTTTGACTCGATTTTCGGAGAATTGATTTTCCCGCACACTTCATCCCACTCATAATTTATACAGTCTTGTTTTTCTGGCCAACGCCAACATTTGAGTTTTCTTTCCATACATTCAACAGTCGGTCGATATCTGTTAAACTTAAAATCCTTCCAGGATATTTAACACCATCGTACTTCACAATAACAAAATCATCTACAGAATATATGTACAAGTTCAGAGCATGCATGTACAAATTCAGAGTCCGCCTGTCTTTGAGATTTACTTGCTTATTTGTAATGTTTTGTTTATTACTTTCTGACGAGCTGGAGCATTGTCGTTTTCTCCTCTTTGAAACTGGACCCTTTTTAGAAGTAGAAGGAGTAGCTGGAGTAACTTTCGCCTAACTGCCGTGTTGGGTCAAAGTTACCCCAAGACCTGGGACAAAGTTTGCTTAATGTAGTAAATATTCATTAGCTGGCAAACCAAAAAATGAATCAAGTTAATGACAGTGAAAATAGTTGAATCAGTTAATAATAAACTGAGGCAATTCGCTTACCTTCTCTGAATCCCGTACTCTATCACATTTACAAGGAAAAGTTGGGAGACAACAACAATATATGTTTTAGTGATACCAAAGAGGAGCAGCATAGAAGTGGTGGTAAATTGAAAAACTAGAAGACAAAACTATGAGAAAGTCAAGGCAGTACTGCCACCTATTATCCCTTGCAATAAATAGGTGATAATCACTCTCCTTTGTCTAGATACAGCACATACAATCTTTTTTCATTTCTTGGGTCAAAGTTACCCGCAAGGGCCAAAGTAAGTTCAGTTGACGGTAATTATACATCCCCTCCAATCCCGAATTCCTGCAGTGAATCCTTCCTGTAGTCAGAATTGTCATTATGTCAGTAAATATCTTAGTTATGCATTGCATTATGTGGTAATCATTCTCTAGTCTAAAACTACAAGGTGTCTGTTTTCTAACAGGACATTTTTATCTCAGAGGTCACCTGAGGGTAAATAAAAAAATCACGTAAAGTTTAGGGGCTTCAATAAAATTAGCAATTTATAGAACAAGCTATGCGTTTAATTAATTTAGTGTATGAGAAATACTTCTCTGGCATAACAGATGCACACACATGCATATATATCCGATAGATGAGATTTAATGATCACTGACAAAATTATACAACAAAAATAAAATAATAATTTGTGATATAACATTACACACAATGTTTGGAAAGAAGTGATTTAACTTATCTATTTATTGTCACCAGAGCTAGTTAATATTATGAAATGAAAGAAATTCCGTAATTGAATCTCTCTTTGTATCTATAACAATATTTAATCATCTATTCACAATGAAGAAAACCTTCATATTAAGTAATTATGCACGTTCTTTTTTATTAAATTTTAGCTGAAAATTTGTATTATAGCTCATTAAAATTGCTGCTTGGTCAAAATGTTAAGTTAAAAAAGATGGATGTTTACCATATTTTTCTACGTAAATGATCTAAATATATATTCTTATAAAATAATCTATCACCCATTAAATGAAGCTATAACAGCTTTTTCGAGCTTGTAAAGCATGCAAATTTAAGAATGAGTAATAACATTTCTATTTTTTGTATATATATTTTATCTTTGTAATTATTTTAATTAATGAAGAATTTTTTAAGTAATAGAATTACCAAAATAAACAATATCTTTGTAGAACACAAATTTGAAATATATTTTTCCCCCCAAAAAAGTGCAAAAATATTTGCTATTGTTGTTTACTTGCTTTTGTAACTAGATCATCTATACTCGCAATGTTTTTCACATCCACGCTCATGTCATTATCATAAAAATTATAGCTGTTAAAACATGCTTTTAATTTCTCAAATTACAAATACTTTTGTTGGTTAATGGTGAGTGGAAAGAAACATGTTTTGCTCGTTAAAAGGAATTATAAGGAAACTGTAACTATATTTTGTTAAGATTCATTATATCTTGTTTCTGATTGGCTGCTATTTTTACAAGTTTGAAATATAAAAGTTATTTATAACTTTTATAATTCAAACCTGTAACTTTAAACTTGTTACTTGTATTTCACTTTTATATTTAATCTAAAATTATTTTTATATTAGGGTTGAAATATAAAATTAATTTTAGCTCTTTATAGGTATCCGATCTCTTCACACTTATTATACGAGAAAATAAGTCTGTGTATCATCTATTTTTGCATCCTTTAACACCTCCTTTAATTAGCTATGAAAAAAAAACGGCTCTTCTGTACATTATATTTTGTTTCTTTCCCATTTTAGACATATGCTGTAGCACTCAAACATTATTGCTGTAGCAATGTAACACTATCTGCTGCTATGATCTCCTCTTGCAAGCTTTATAATTGTAGGCATTTTATAACCTTTTGCTTCTTTATTATTGGGATGGATGAAGACATAATATGTAGTTTGACATTATTTTTAAATATATTTTTTGCGAATTTCATTTCAATTCCCTTATCCTCCCCCCCCCCCAAAAAAAGAAAAAAAAAAATTTTAATTTTTTAAATCTGGGTACAAGCTTCCAGGTCTTGGTTAATATCCTGAGTTATAAAAGATATTGATAATTGAAAATTTCTACCTAAAATGGAAACATAAAGATACAAATCTTTTAGGTATTATTTTATAAACCATTGTAATTATTTACGCTCTCTTTCACCGTACCTTATTTTTAAGGGGCCCAGAAAAGAAAACTTTATTTTATTTAATTACGCTTATTTTGGGATGTTTTCTGGCTCATATATGCCTTTTAAAAAAGATAATTTTATACATGAAAAGTACCTGAACAATTTGAAATTCTGTATTAGAAGAAATTTTATTTCATATTTAAAGTACGTTTAGTGTTTCGCTTGATATATCCGCCGAAAAAAGAGCAGTACGCGCAAAATTTACCAATTTTGTGGATAGGAAAAATTTTTAAATAATTTGTTTTTAACTCTTAGATAAATTTTATTCATTTACACCTTGATAGCCCCCTTCTAGTAGTATTTGAAATTTGGCCACAGTGGCCCATTACGAATATGCTCGTAGTATTATGTCTTCTATTCAAACTAATGTACGAGTCAACTGCTTTCTCTTTAGTATAAAAAATTTTACGCTAGAGGCCCACTTTGAGACAGCTTGGATAATATTTTCTTTTTGGATCCAAGAGAAAGATGTTTATCAAAATAATCAATTCTATTACATCCAAAATATTACATGATAATGTTTCTTCTTCATTGCTGCTAAACACTATTAAACGAGAAAGTTTTCTTTCCGGCAAAATATCATCATCTGAGCCTACATCTGAATTATCTATACCCTACCTTTCCAAAATTCTATATTTTTAAACTCTACCTTTTCCCCCAAATCCCTTATTTTCGTTTTTTTTCTATCTAGGCCTTTTACTAGAAGAATTTGATAAATTGCTTTGGTTTGAAAGGTTTGAACTAACTCTGATATTTTTCCAACAGACTGATATTTTTCCAACAGGCAGTTCACGGTTGAAGGTTTTATTTGTTTTGGTGTTCGAAGATTAAGAAAAATACCTTTCATAATTTTAAAGAGTTTCCATGCCCCCATGCCTTCGATAGGTTTGTTGCCGATTTTATTGAAATTCAGCCGTCTCGATTACCTGATTTGATGAGTTTAAATGTTGATATAATTCCCTGATCAAACGGCAGAAGTAATGAAGTTGCATTCGCTTGTAGGAATATTTTACACGTAACACACGTACTTGCTCAAATAAAAGAAAATCGAGTGATGGTATTTTCACTATAAAATTCTTATCACCTTATGTGTTGTACGGGTATGTCCCCAATTTTCGAAAGGTTTCAGATTGTTGGTGGGAGGCCGCGTTGTACTGCGGCCGCATGGAGAGCAGTAAATAACTAATATATCTTTCGAACTGCATACAGAAGTGCACGAAGCAGTTAAAATGTGAAATCATAGCTTTAGAACTATTCATAGCTTAAGGCTGTTGTATAGTTACCCTATTGGATTCGTTCACCTCGAATCACCTTCGAAAAAAAACGTGTCCAATGATCGCCGACTTGGATTTAACGATTTAAAAAAACTATACACCGTAATAAAGAAATAAATTTTTCACTTTGGTGTATTATCGGTTTTTATAAAAATGCAAATAATATTTTTTAATTTAAGTTATTCGGGGGAAAAAATCTGGTGTAGTATAAAATGAAGCTCATAAATTCTTTTTGTGGACGATATTTATAAAATGAATCCTATTGCAAGATGCAGAAAAGTTCAGGCTATCTGAAAATACCATTTTTATTTGATTATCAGCATTTATGTAGCTGTAAATAGTAGACAAATTTCGCCATAGGTTAAAATTGAGGTGAGCGAATCCAATAGAGTTAGTACACAGCAACCTTAATTGTTATTGGTTGAAACTTGAAAAATATTTTTAATTTTAAATGGAATTAATTGAGTTGTGTATCTGAATAAGTTTGGAATATAAGAAACAACCTTACATAAAAAAATTATATTCATTTTCTGAATGAGTGCCTCGCTTGAAAACCCTATACGTGTGACATATTTTATTTATTTATAAGAATTTAAAAATTCCCACCTGTTAGAAAAGCTATTCCTGACTTTCGTAATTAATCAAATTTCCGAACGCTTTGGTAACTTTAGTAACTTTCCACTCTTGATGTAATTTTCTAAGATTAATGGTATCTTAGGATAAGTAGACGAAAATTCCAACCATATAAAATATGTTTGAAGTATATTGAATTAAGTAAATGTACAAGGACATAAGACTTATATAAAAGTTGACATACACTAATAATTTAATAATCTAATATTCTGAGCTCGAGCGAAACGAGAATTTTTATGTCAGTAAAAGTCAAAGAAATAAAATTAATGTTTTACGGGAGTATTTTGTTTAAGGCAAAATCTTAACTATCTACCTTTCTGCTAGAAAATACATCCCACGCAGCCATTTTTCTTACATGACCTTTTACTTGTTCAAAGCGGATTTTCATTTTATTTACCAAAAGAGATAGATCAAGGATATTTATATGAAAGAGATTTAGGCCTTTTTTCGAGGAAAGTAATCTAATCATGCATAAATACCTAAAGATAGCATAAAATCAGTTTTTCAGGGAACCATTTCTCCAGAACTGAAATTTCGAGATATATTTTGCCGGGAGTTTGAATCACGTGAGAGAATTTCATTATACTTAGTATTATACAAACATGCATACACACACAAATATACACTTACATACGTGTATATATAAATATACGCATACATATATACAAATACATACATTGTATATATAATAGCCGTTGTCTCTGTATAACGCTTCCGGGCTGTACTCATCTTTCAATTGAAGCCCTCAGTAAACAAACGGCCGGTTAGGCCTAATTTCAATTTCAGATGTGGATTAGAATTTTTTTCTTACCTAAAAACTAATATCTTCTCCATCAAATCACGTTTGTTCAGCCTATTTTTCTATAAAACATTCAGAACTAAAAAAAATTGGATGCTTTTAGCTGCATATTTAACAGTTTTTAAAAATCTGTTTACTTTTGCGATGAATTCTGAAAGTAAACAAACTTGAATGTGAATGAATCAAGTAGCTCAAGTATTCATATCGCATAGTGAGCTGTAAAAATCTCGATAGCAGTGTACTACTCCAATCGCATGAAAAACTAAATAAATAAAAAATAATGAAAGGGTTTGCTTTCACAAGGTGTGGATTAAATGCAATATTGTTAGATAATTCGGGATATTTTTTAACTTTCATATACTTTTTCCATTATGACATCATTATTAGTATTATGACGTCAAAATGACGGGTTACCTTCTAGTATCTATACACACACACACACACACATATATATATATGTGCGTGTGTATGTATGTATGTATGTATGATATAAACGTATACTCGTGTTTAAATAGCTATTCATAGATATATAAATGATTATATTACAAGTGTTAATTAATCCATTTAAAAAAATTATTGAGGCCTCTCGATGTTTTATATTTAAGAAAGCATTTTCTATGGTTCAAAAACGGAATTTTAAATTTAATGATGAAGATTTCAATTCTTCCCCAAAAAATTATATGATTAATTGCTCCTGAAAGGTTTATAATGAATATTTGTTCTTTTACACAAGAATTATAGACATTCATTGATATTAACATTTCCTGTTATTATGCAAATAAATAGCTTCGTTTCTCTAAGGCTCCTTAAGAAAAGATTTCCTTAATAATTCAATTGCATTTGTTGAACCGGAGAAGTTCTTCAACCTTAATTTTGGGTAGTAACAGTAGCCGCGCCTATGTGGAGTAAGAAAAAAATAAATTATTTAGTGTTCTCGCTAAATAGTTATAATATTTTAGAGTTACCGCTCTTGATAATGGGGAGTACAAAACATGATAAAATTGGAGTCATCAATTTGACTGTGTTTCGTTCTGATTGTGTTTTGTCCTTAGATTTAAAAAAAAAATCACACAGATAATTTAGTGTCAAGTGTTTATCTCTTATACAGAACAGTATTAAGCTTTAATATAATCAAATTTATATAAATGTACAAGAATTAAACGAGCCGAGAGTTAATAACAATCCATATTTAATGAAATATAATTTAACTCATCCATATTGCTTTCGACAAAGAGTAAAACGTAGAAATTTTCCCCAAGATCCTGTTTCTAGGTTTTGACATGGTAACACCTCATTCAATAAATTAGTTTACAGAAGACGTCATAACATTCGAATAATGAAGTTTATATCAATTATTGCGTCTGTTATGTATTAGATGATGTATTGACTAAATTCAGATTTTTCGTAATTTGTAATTTTTAATATATCCTTACAAAGTGAATATTTAAATATACATTTCAAATTATAAACAGTCACTGTAATCACATTATGGTAACAGTAACCATATTATATTTAACTTAAATTTCCTTACATATTGTAAATTACATATTATACATTTTGTTTGACCATATATTTAAGTTTAAGGGGCTTATCAAGAACAAGTTTAACTACATAATCTATCGTAAACTTTCCTAATGCACAAATAAAATAACCTTATACAATCCTGAGCATATTTCATTCTATTTGTACCTATATTATATACCAAAAGAACCACATTTTTAAAATTTTGAGGTATTAAATTGAGAGGGAATAAATTTCAAGGTTCGATGGTTAAAGTTTAAGAATTTTGTTTTATTTTCTCAGTAAAAATTAATGATATAGAACAATATCAGTATATTTATAAGCATGACTAATTTAAAACTTTTCTTTAAAAATAGCTATAATTGATTTTTATCACAGTGTACTCTTCTTTTTGACGCAAAATCTAAATTTACTCTTTGTAATTTACTTAACTGGAAATTTTTTCTAATGCGGAAGCACTTGTCGTTAGACATTCTCCTTTTGTTATCACCGTCGAGTATTGATGGCTACATCATTTAGTTGAGCCAGCATTGCGCGCTATTAGGGAACAACACGTTGACGACCAAGCTTTATTCGGGATTTGAACCCAAGCCCACCGCGGGGAAGCTTACGACGCTAACAGCTACATCATATGGGCGGCTACTAAACCAGGATCAAAGATGAAAAAAAAATCACGGCCATTTCATTTTTACAGTGAATCAGTTCTTGCTAATACCTATGTGTACACTTCACCAGATTAAAAGTTGATCCAAAAAAATATTTTGACAAAGGTAAAAATTATCTAATTTATTAGACTAACGGGAAACTGCACGTTCGGACTAACGTCTAAAAACATAAGATATAAGTTATGTGATTTTTAAGGATAAAGTTTTGTCTGTCGAGGCTAGTCCTATTATTTACTGTTTACTTTTATGTTTCATGCCATTTCTTTCACTTTACACACTGCTCTTAAATAATACTTAGTTATTATATTAATAACCACAAAAATAATGACTTAGAATAATATGGGAAATGGTATCCTGAGATAAAATATAAATTATTCTACCAAAAATATAAATTTAGTAAAATAAGAACATTCGATAACCTTTTTATATGTAACCTGTTCATCTGTAATCTACAACACATGCAAAATATATCATATTTATCATTTAATCTATCTACATTGAAAACCATCATTTGTTATCGATAAGGAACTATGGATAGTATTAGAATAATATCAGAGATTCTGATAGCATCAAGCTAACTAGAAAAATATATGCTCAAATAAAAATTGCACGACTTTAATGTACATCTTAAATGTCTTAGTGAATTAAACTGACAAATTTCTTTCCACTTCACACCGTACCGTTAAGCTGATTATTTAGCTTGTACACTGAAATAAGTTAATCAACAGCATACCACAAATATTACGATGTGAAATAATCTACTCGCATCTTTCAAGGGAATGATGTAGGACAAGGGAATGATGTAGGCAAAATATTCTTGGCGATCAAAACAAATTAATTCCTTGAAGTTGAACCTTCATAGGTAAAAGCATGCAGTTTCATCTATTAATAATCATTAAATTTTTTATAGGAAATATGAAAATGTGAAATAGTTGTCTTTTTGGTTGCTTATATAAATAGTAGTAGTTCGAATTCATGAAAGGAAACACATGACGAATCATTTCCTTGCAGATGTAACTTCATGAAAGGAAACACATGACGAATCATTTCCTTGCAGTTGTAACTTCATAGGTAAAAACATGCAGTTTCATCTATTAATATTTCAATATTTTATAGGAAATAGGAAAATGTGAAACAGTTGTCTTTTTGGTATTTGCTTATATAGATAGTAGTAGTTCGAATTTATGAAAGGAAACACATGACGAATTATTTCCTTGCAGTTGTAACTACATGGGTAAAAGCATGCAGTTTCATCTGTTAATAATCATTCAATTTTTTTATAGGAAATATGAAATTGTGAAACAGTTGTCTTTTTTTGGCATTTGCTTATATAAATAGTAGTAGCTATGATTCATGACTGGAAACAGATGAGCTTAAAATTGTTTTAGTCAGCTGTAGAAAAATAGCATGAGAGAACAAAATTTGTTATTAAAATCATTTATTAATAAATACTAAAACGAGCTATATTCATTGTAAAATTGTAGTTGAATGAAAAGATATATCTGTATACATACAAAATTTCTCTCATCATATTTCATGTAGGTAAATCTAAACTATTTTATCATAGTTATTTCTGTCGAAACTTATTCTAATGAGTTAAATACATTTTGTACCCAAAATTGGCCTTTACCAAAACTTAGTTATTCTTAAAAAGAAACATTTTTATTCATGCGTTTATTTAAAGCGTTTCATGAAATAAGTACCTTGGCATAGTGGATTTGGTTGTTATTTCTGCAAACTGCACAACGTAATAAAATATTTTTAATTGTATTGGTCACAGGAAAACACTTATTTCCTGCTCTAAAATAAACTACATAATAAAACCATCTTCTTATGAAGCATGTTGTATATATGTCAGATTTGGGTAAAATTAAAAAAAAAATAAACATGAAAAACTCAACTTGAGAATTTTATGCAGGGAAAATGCTTGTATTATACTTGATAATATTTTCATTATGTTAATTCTTAAACTAAGCACTTTTTGAGAAATATATTTTTATCCATAGAAGATACAGTCATAAAAAATATTATAGCTACCTTTTGCACGCATCATATTTATGTTTCTTACAAAACTTGCTTTAGGGAGAATTAAGTGTTTTCGAATATTTTTGGAGAAAATAATACGTACACCATTGTTTCAAATATTATCTGAGGATGCCTTCTAATCTCATAAGACTCTTTTTGTATATGATTTTTATATCGGCGTTTACTTTTATGGGGCAGGGTATTTCCAAAATTAATTTAATAAGAAAATAATTTCATTAATTTACTTCACCATTTCAAAATGTTACTTTTAATTTTCATTTCATTCTATAAATATGAAACGAAAATATTATGGGTGACAAATGATAGAAAAATCCTACTTAAATTCGGTGAATCAGAGTTTAAATGGAATTTGAAATGGATTTTAAGATTTGAAATCTAAATATTGAGTAAATAATTTAGATTTGTATCCTTAAAATACTTTTCATTCCGTTTAAAAGAGAGATGAAAGAATAAGATAAAAGTGAGATCAATTTTGAGGTTTTCTATAACTTGAATTTGTATTCATTCATTTGCTTTGGGATCATAAAATCTCCGAAGCAGTTAAAAACATTGTATGATTTTCTTTTCATTACATTTAGTAGATTAGTTATCATTCATATTAGTTTTACCGAAAGTTTTACATTCCGATCATTATAAAAGGATTATCTACAGTATCTAACTATTTATCTTCAGTTTCTTTTGTTTGTCAATGAACTTTCCTTAAATCGGGAATAGAAAGTCCCCTGCATGATTTTCATATAAACTTATATAAACGTATTCTTGCGCTTTCTTATCTTTACGCTTAAAAAAGTTTGTGAAATAAGGTTGTATTAAGTACTACAAGAAAAATAGGGCTGCCTTGAGAATAAAGTATCTCATCAATACAAAAATTAGAATAGAATAAACATTTTTCAAATATTTACTAAAAATGGTAATAATTACAGCGAAAGAACTCATGAATATTTAAACAAGGCAAAATAAAAGTCTAAATGTTAATAAAAGAACATTTGTAACAATGGACAAGACTATTTACTCTTTGTTAGAAATGTGTTAGTCTTAGAGGGCTGAATAACGAAGAAAAAAAAATACGACTTTCTTATTTTTAAAAGAATTGGTTTGAAAGTGAATGAGTAATTAGGAAAAAATTGATATTTAATTAGTCCTTTCAGATTTATATTTGTAAAACAAGCTTTTCAAAGGATTGCAGTGTTTAACAAGTAAGAGAATTCCTCTTGAAAACATTTCAAATGTTTCATTTAAAATAGACAAAGTACGGACATTTGGAAGAGTAATATAAATTATCTGTTCTTAATGAATATACAGTGATTATTATAATGTTAAAATAATTTATTAAAGGGAATTATATAGAACAGATTTATCTATGAAAATTTCAAGGAATTATTTATAATATTTCTTCTTTTTAATATAAATTTTGGTGCAAGGAGCAATCACACGCAACATTAAAACAAAAAAAAGGTAATTAATTTTTTTTAAATTTAAAATAAATTAACGATTAGATATATTGTCATTTATAGATAATTTGCACGTCAGTAGTAAACATTACGTCAGTAGATAACATTAAAAATATTTTAACACAGGGTTATATAATGTAAAAATCATATAAAATTTTAGGATTTTCCCTTTTTCTTACAAAAGATATTTAACTTTATATAAAGTGAAATTTAATAGCTGAGGATTAATAACCCAAAACATATTTTTATCTATTAGTCTAAATTGTTCTATAACAATAGGGCAACTACATTCTTTTATTAAGATGATAACTCATTAATAAAAGAAATATTTCCTGTTTGTAAAATCATCATTTCTCTATCGTTTTATAGTTACAAAATTTGGCAATTTTATTAATATTATAGTTTTAAAAATTCTTTAATATATTCTTTTAACCACGCTCTTAAATATTATCAATAAATAAAAACCATCTGTACTTGAACTCATATATATATATATATATATATATATATTCAAAGATTCTAATTTAAATTATCTTGAACAAATTAAAACACATGAGCAATGTGTCTAAAGTATTTTATTCATTTCAGATTAAGCAGTTTAAATGAAACAAGGTTTATAAATGAAATAACCTAGCCACATATAAACAAGTCAATGAAACTGTATTGTCATTACAAATTCTATGTTTTATTTTGTAGATAATCAATAAATGAGCTATAATCAGCATTAAAATATTAACGAGGAAAAATTGCTCTAGAAGAATGAAGAATCGTGAGATTTATAACTTAACACCTTTATTAGGCTTTATTAATATTACAGGAGCACAATTTCTTTTATTTGCAATTTTTTTCAAACACATTAATCTTATTATAATGAATTTTAATTTTCTGTTTTATAAGTATCATGCATTTTTTTAAAGAGATGACTAGATAACTACTGTTATTTATGTGAGAAAGAATTATAAAATAATTTTTAAAAATCTTATATGGCTATAAAAAATAACTTGTAACTTTAACAGCTAATAAACACTTTAATTGTATATATATATATATATATATATATATATATATATATATACACTTTATATATATATATATATATTCAAAGATTCTAATTTAAATTATCTTGAACAAATTAAAACACATGAGCAATGTGTCTAAAGTATTTTATTCATTTCAGATTAAGCAGTTTAGATGAAACAAGGTTTATAAATGAAATAACCTAGCCACATATAAACAAGTCAATGAAACTGTATTGTCATTACAAATTCTATGTTTTATTTTGTAGATAATCAATAAATGAGCTATAACATTTATTGATTAACATTTTGGGAGAATTGTGTTTAGTAGATTTAAGCCTTCATTTAAATCATTTGGGAGAAGCCAAAGAAGTCCGTTTTTAAAAAGTTTTTAAAAGAAGCCCGTTTTTGTCGAAATGAAAGTGGAAATAACTACCTACAATATATTTAATTAGAGTCGAAGTATCTCTGTGGTAAAAGAAATACTTTGGATTTAAATGAAGGCTTAAATCTACTAAACACAATTCTCCCAAATGATGTATAGCATTGTGTACAGATCACTACAGAGTGAATCTTCCCAAAATATCAGTAAAAAAAGTTTCTTATATTATAATTCTAAATTATGTTGACTATTAAATACAGTGACTCGGTTAGTTCTCCTCCTGAATGAAAGTTAATTACTTTCGAAATTCCTTAAATAAAATGCATTAATCTAGAAAACTCGATAAATATATCTTTCTTTGGGAGTACAACAATTAATGAAGTGCCACTGGTAATTTAGAAAACTGCGACTTGTGCATTTTTTAATATACATTAAAAATATGTCATATTAAATAAGATTTATCTCTGAATGACTCAAATTTATACTTAATACACCTTTAAATAATGGATAAGGTGAATTTAAAGATCGGAATAAAAATATTACTTTAGAAATAGTTTAAAACTTCATCAGTAATTTTTTATTTATATTAAAATAATATTTTTGCATACGTTTTCCCCATACTGAAAAGTTATAATGTAATGTAAAAATTAAAAATTCAGATATTAAAACTTAAAAGAAGCCCGTTTTTGTCGAAATGAAAGTGGAAATAACTACCTACAATATATTTAATTAGAGTCGAAGTATCTCTGTGGTAAAAGAAATACTTTGGATTTAAATGAAGGCTTAAATCTACTAAACACAATTCTCCCAAAATGTTAAGGTTCTAAAATTTTGAAAACTTAAAACACCTTGTAAACTAAGATAGTTGATATAGTTTATAACTTCAGCTATTCCATTCCTTCGTAATGATATCTTATACATCAATGTAATATAATGAAATTTTCTATATATATTCAATAGGTCAGTTAGTTTTCATTTATACCAATTAGCCAGTACAAACCCCTCAAATTTCCATAAATGTAACTCAAAATTTCCTCTGTCATCTCTTGATATATTTATATAAAAAAAATTTTAAATTATATATAAAATAAGAACATATATAAAAAATTAGAGTTTAATAGTTTTTGTAATGTATCACAGATTATCTATCCATTAAGGGTTTTAAAAGTTTTATATTCTAATAAATGTAAGGCATAAAATGATGATCTAGAGGGTGAATGCCTACATTTCCGGAGGGAAATTTCCGTCTAATGTGTAAAACTTATGCAAGACTAATGAAATATAACATATAAGTGAGTTTAAAGAGCTTCTGAGTGATTAATGTACCTGCATGCATGTTTACTGATAACTATTCAGATACTCATCTATAAAAAGTAAATAAAGATTATATTTTTACACACAATAAACATTTATAAAAAATCTACTTATACTATAATTTGTTCCCGTACATTGTATAGGGATTGATCTATATTAATTCTTATAGTAAACAATTCAAATCTTATGTGCCAATTTATAAATTTTTTTAAATTACATTATAATACTATGAATAATATATGCATATATATGTAACTTTCAACAATTCGTATGTCAAAAATTACAGTGCTACACTTTATTGAATATTCTTGGCAAAGTATTCAGTATTTTGTAAAATTTTCTCATTACAATTTTTTTCTTTATACCTATACAGTTTATAATTTAATGGTTTTGTCATTTGCGTTACAAATATTTACTCAGTTGTATTTCAAAAACTATCATACACTTTTATCTAATTTGACATGACCTCTAGAGTTACTTTAGAAAACCACGCAAGTAAACTATTTTGTATACTTCATGCATAAAAGTCGACACAATTCTTTTTTTTTGCGTATTATTTCTACATTAATGAGTAAATTGCTAAGCGCAGATTATGTTAAACTTACCAAGTGTGTTCTGAAGTAACTTCAGAAAAAGTAGAACACCACTTTAATATGCCTCACCAAGAAAAACTGTCCAGTGAGAAAGAGATGCTCCAACTTTTAAAGTTAATCACAGGGGTGAATGAAAGTGTTCATGTGCTTATGCGTTGTTTGCAGGGACACAGAAGCACAAAATAAAGAAACTGTTATCCAGACATTAACTTTGCACATATGACACTAATTAAATCATTCTAAGATATGAGAAGGATAAATAAATGCGTGTATCCGCAAATGCGGTTCACAACTTTGAGGCATCGGAGCACCGTCCCGAATGATTTGGGAGAACGGAGGAGAAGTCAACACTGTGGATGTGATGTCCCAGAACAGCGACATCTAGCGGAACACTGAAGGAAAATGATCCGCATCTTCCAGCATAAAAATGACGGCAGTTTTCTGAAGAGCGCTTACTTTCTCCCATCGCGGGTTATAACGTTTTTACAAAACTGTAGTTTCCAAAGTTTGCAGATTTTCGCTATTTTTACGAACTTTCGGAGTAATATCAGTTATTGTTATGGATATAAAGTTTTCTCATCATTCCCCGTCCTTTAATCATCTTTATTCACTATCTATGTTTCGGAAAAGTTCTCACGGAAAAAAACAATTAGCCGAGATGTTTTTTACCAAATAGAAAATGAAACTCCACATGTATATATATGTCGGTAAAGCGTGAGAAATGTATTGTGAACATCTAGGTATTGGAAAAATCTCATTTCTTCACATCTTTGTAGAGAAATTTATTGTTACGTATCTAGTTTTTAAAAACACGTTTTCAATGTTGGTAGGATGCTAATCAACAAGAATAGTATGAGCATTTATGATAAGTGACATGTTTACTAGACGTAGTAGAAAAAAATCAAGTAGTCTCTTCTAACGAAAATACCGCGGTTTATTAACGTAGGATTACTTATCGTTGCTTACCTCTTTTGTATGTATATATGTATGCATGTATGTGTTATGTATATATGTATCTATATATCTATATATATGTACGTATGTATGTCAAAATTTTGACTCATTTTGGTACTTTTCTGTTTAACTGTTTACTGCTTGTCCAAGCGATACATACTGGGTTTGGTGCGCTGCCAAAATAATAACTCTTGAGGTACGGAGGGGGGGGTCTTAGAGTCTGAAATTTTGCTTTCCGGAGGACCGTTATGGAGGAACGTAATCCTACGTTAAAATAGTTTATCACATTATCAAACAACAAATCATCATATGCTAGAACGAGCACTTTAAATAGGTATTAAAGAGATCAAATATTAATTTTTTAACTTAACAAATATAAATATATGAGGATTTTGGTAGAATTAAGACTAATAAAGTGTTTAAGTTCAGCATGATTTAATTAGCTTAAATGTTATCTTCAATTATAGGAGCATGACTTTGACTAGAAACTGTAATATGTAAAATAATTTCGCTTTTACCATTAATAATTTTACTTTCATTTTAATGCCAACTGCGTGTAGGGACTTCGTTTTAAAAATTGAAAGAATTTTAGAGGCTAAGATTTATGCTGTTTCGTGTAGTCATTTAGTGCAGCTTCATGTAGTTCAATGTAAACATTATCAATTGCAAATTTTATTTATTTGTTTCACTTATTGTTGTAGTCACGTTTTCTTTTCTATTTGACTGCAATTGTAACTTTGCAAGTTTACGGTAATCGCACTAAAGAGTTTGATTTTGGTGTAGAGAAGCTTTACACGTTGGTCGAGTCATGGACTCGATATGGACTCTACATCGACGACAAGAGTACATCGTGTTGTCGATGTACTCTTTTTTTTTTAATGATTGAGCTGCTGGGTACCAGAAATCTATGAACTGTTGTGTTAACGTTAAATATTTAAAGTAGACAAATAGTGTTGTGATTTAGTGAAGATAACAATGTAACACTAACTTAACCAATTTACGCCAAAGATTTAAAACATGAAGAAGACGTAGAAGTAGAGATTAGACATTGATTATATCGAGAACAAAACTGTCTGTTTCATATAGATGTGTGTTTATATCTAAGAGACAATATTACTGTTCTCCGATTTTCAGATTACACAATATCTATTGGATATTGAATTCTCAGCTAATTGATATGCATGGGTTTAAAAAATAAAATAAAAAATATACTAAATAGTAAAAATATATATATATATATATACAAAATAAAGTGAGTGTACACATGCGTGAGTGTACACTTTAATTATAAATTAATTTATACCAAAATTTCTGATTAAGATTTCATTTGAATTAAAATATTTATTAAAATATTTCATACATTAAAATTCATACTAAATGTCCGCGAGGTTAGTGGTTTTCTTTTAGTAGAGACATCGTATAGGTGAACTAACACCACCTGCCACCTCAGTTTGGACCTAATAAACCGTGGGATGACATCTGCTAGAGGGCTCGTACCTTCCCCCTACCTCTAACAGCATGGAAAGACTTTTCGGTCTAAAAATGTTTCGTGCCTATATTCAGCATAGACATGATTATAAAAAATTTAGAAGTGTTCAAAGGGAACAAGGGTGCACACCTTAGTGTGAATGGGATATTAATAAGACTGTAAGTTTCTTTTCAAAGTGTTCAGCTAAAGATTCTACCTAAATGCTGATATCATTTCTGTAGAACTTTTCTTAAAAATTTTGTTTAGTTAGAAACTATTACTATTTCTTATACATATTGATTTTATTAAAAAGTGCACTCTGTTTTCGACCTAAAAAATCAGCATGC
The DNA here is from genome assembly GCA_907164885.2 of Dolomedes plantarius. Taxonomy (NCBI): domain Eukaryota; kingdom Metazoa; phylum Arthropoda; class Arachnida; order Araneae; family Dolomedidae; genus Dolomedes; species Dolomedes plantarius. The sequence goes on from OU015501.1 coordinate 35,300,339, forward strand.
TACGCAAAATTTTCATATTAAATCAATTGTCATCAACAAATTAGTGTTGCTTCCATCAAAAGCTCTTTGTATTCATCAAATTTGATATAAATGTCTAATATTTTGCTCAAATTTGTGAACTTTTAGGTGCTGAGTATTGACAAAAAACTTTTTTTTCAAAATATTTTACATGATATTTTAAATGGAAAGGTTAAAAATTCATTATAGAGATAAATATTTTTGACATAAAAAAGGAGTTGTTTAAAACTGAAATAACATATTTTTAATGATACTGCAAAAAGAAACCCGAGATTATTTCAAGATTAGGAAGTTAACTTGAATGAGTTCAAATGAAAGTGTTTCGAAAGAAAACCACAATTCGTAAAATTAAAGTCAGAAGAACTCTTGACACATTCATTCATTTAATGCAAGGGTGGGCAAATTGCGGCCCGCTACAAGTTTTTTTGTGAACCGCTAAGACAGCCAGAAAAACTGCCAAAGACAGCCAAAAACTCCAAGACAGCCAGAAAAAAGGCCAATATTTTATTTTATTTATAATTATTGATTTTTATGATACAATTTATACTTTTTCTGAAATGAAAAGTTAACTAATAAATGCAATAATTTTAAAAAGTGGGGCCCTCCGCTAACCTCCGCTTCCACAAAGCGGGTCCCGAGCCAAAACAATTCCCCCCCCCCCCCTTGATTTAATGTTTTTTTTCTTGCAGAAAATATTTCCTAAGCAATAGAAAATTCATTCATTATAGTCGTATTTCTCATTCGTTTAGAAACATCCCTTTCATCACTTGATATGGAATTATTGGCCAATATGTCCTTTTGAATAAGTGAAGTTTATAAATACTCCTTCTTCAAATAATATTACAGTCTTAGTTAAAATTAAAAATCAGTTAAATAAAGTTCAATCTTTATGTTTTAATTTGCATTTATTCACAGTTAATACACAGTGCACAAATGCTTCATTTAAACGACAGTTTAAGTGCCATTGGTTTAAACGAATAAGGCTTGGTTGTTTTCGTGTCGCCCCTTTCATAGGTAGCAATGCTGGTTCACCTATATGGAGCTCCCATAATAAAGTAGCCAGTAAATCGCGGGGAATAACAAACATCGAATGTCTCACGAAAAAGTGCCTCCGCATTAGACAAAAAAGAGTAGCATTTTTAATTTATTACAGGAATGATTGTGTTTACTGTTGCAATTTTAGATAGAAAATGCGAGGTGTAAAACTTTCTTTTATGTCATATTATTAGTATTATGCTAACTAAATCCATAAGCGACACAAGGAGAAATGGGAGCTTTCTTTGCTTGTTTGATCGTCACTCCGCTAATAACGTATATAGATAAAAATAAAAACAAATCATAATTTCCAAAAGAATCTCCACAGGAAAGCTTTTTGAAGCCAATCGATCATGCATCAACTTTTTTGCGGAAATCTTTTTCCCTTTGATTGAAAAATGTTTATCTTTCTATAAAAATTACTGTTCATCAAACAAACAGGTAGTACTTTTGATTTGTTTCTTGACAGAAAGTAGCTTATTTTAGACAGATAATATTAGTAATATTTCTCCTTTTTCTCTTATTTTCCATCTCTTCCTAATTACTTCAAAGTTTATAAAGTTTTCAAATACAGATATTTAAAATGTCATTATTTAGGAGAACATTTTGGCTATCGACAACAAAGAGTGAAAAGGAGAAAGAGTGATTCATACTTTATATTGCTTACACTTTACGGTATTTTTATTACCTGTAATCCATTGCAGAAAGTATCAGTTTCTAATAGCTTTTTTCTCCGCCTAGAAAACAGAAAGAAATATTTATCAGATCAAATCAATTTCTAAGAATCAGCTAGTGATAATATCATTTCACTGAAAAACTAATGCTTGCAGAAAACTGCATAATCAAGGAAATCTAATCCATTCCCTTTTTATGTATTACTATCCCTTTACATTTTTCGAAAGCTGAGCTTTAGTGATACGTGCCTGTTTTATGAAAATGACAACTCCAGTAAAAATGCCTGCTTCAGAATATATAATATTGGTGTAGGTTTAGTGCAGGGCGGCATAACTCCAGTCACGATGTCATGAAAACTTTGGCAACTGTTCGAAGGGTGTTCCTTCAACCCGAAATGTACCCTAGTCAGATTCTTCAATACTGTTGAGCACAATTAATTACGAAAACCATATGGATTTAAAATATTTTAATCCCGCTATGGATACGCAACACAGAAATAAACCGGTCTTTAATTACTTTTATTACTTGGATTTATTATCAGTTAAATTTCTTTCATTTATCATCAGTTAGGTACATAATATATCTATAGAAAATAAACTATGTTTTATTTGAACACACATGCGCACACACACACACACACAGACATATATATATATATATATATATATATACATACATGTAACAAGAAATAGCGTCCTTCTCTAAATGTACATTTACCGCGTATTCTAAATTATCTTGCTAATAAAACATGACCCCTTTTCCAAAATTGCAACCTAAAAGTAAAGTAAGTTATAATTTATATTAGTTCTGCAGATCATTAAGCAGGCATGTGAAATATCTGAAGTCAATAACACACCCAGATATCTCTGGAGTGTTCAAAGTTTGTGAGATTCCGAATGTCAGTGTAATGTCAAAATTATTGAAGAGCCCTCTAACCACTCTGGATTTATGCGTTCTATAACGTCGAAACCGCACTGTACAAGAACTTCATGGTCACTTATCCTGTGCCCAGGTCAATAGTTCGCGGTTCTAACAAGCGCGGGATCTAGCAATAAAGTAATCCCCGGGAAAACGGAAGTGGACACGTGAACTCCACGAGACTAAACTCGTTCAATTAAAAATTAAGTAGTTTAGGCCCTCTGGCGTCAATATCGCCTTTGACACACCCCCTTTGACAATAACACCCATTTGATATTTGCCTGAACGGAAGACTTCTCTCTCTTCGTTCCTAACTCTCGTTGCTGTCGGACCTGCTGTCCACAGTCCGGTGGTTGTACCGCTCTTGTCTTAACTTTGTAATGTAATCAGCTCTCCACGCCCCGTCCTGTTGCATGGACGCCGGGCAGGTCATGTGGCCAATGCAGCTAATGCCTTCGTATTGCTTACTGATGGAATAAAGGTGATTTCCTGGATATCGTCTGAAATCTATGTTCCTCTGTTCTGGCTCCATGTTTGTTTCTTTCATCACTGAACGAGCGATTGTATATGTGTTTGTTTCTCCCTAAATTTCTTCAGTGCTTTCCTGGATCAACACTTCGCCCGACTGCATCACTCCCTCGTGCCAACTGCATCTTCCATAAGTTCTACGCACCAATTCCCTAAAGTTAATTTCCCATTGTGTTTATTATCACATACACACACACACACATATATATATATATATATATATATATATATGAAACAATAACATCCCACCTTTATTAAATCACGCCTATTCTAAATTGTCTCGTTAATGTTTCAATAAAGTATCGTCCCCTATTTCAAATTATGACCTAAAGCTAACCGAACTAACCAACTAAATTGTCCCTCAATGCACGCGTAATGAGTAAGTTGTTTTTTAAAACATAATGATGCAATAGTTCTAGAAGTTTTCTTGAGATCATCCGATTTGTCCCGCGCGAGGTCAGATGGTCTCCGTTAACCAATAAAAAGTTTTGGCGCTAAAAAGTTAAGCGTTCGACGCACTACACTCTGCGTTAAAGTGTGAGCAAGTACTTCTTCGCGGCTTTTTGTTCTGTGACTCTCCTTCTATATTGTCCCATCCATCGCGTTGCGTCTTTTCTCCGTCCTAGAATGTGAAATTTAATGAAAATAATCCGACTGGCCCGGAATTGTAATGTCTGTGGGATAATAGGATTCAAAATTCGTCAAAACACCGTCATTCTTTTTATATGTGTTGTAAATCTTCACAGTGAGTGCCCAAAATAAGATAGTATTAGCAATCTGTGGAAAGTTCCTCAACTCGACTACATCATGTAAGTGCTTCCTCTTCGCTACGACTATCAACCAAATACCTACAGCGGCGTGAGTATTTCGTTTTTATATATATATATATATATATATATATATATATATATATATATACATTAGGGCGGAGCGTAAAAAATGTTTTCGATTTTGTTTTTGCCATAGTGCGGAAAAGTTGGGTACTGGTGGGTAGGTCACTTATGCAAAGTTTTGGGAAAAACAAAAAATATCTTCCGTTTCCATTTCATCCGTGATTTCTAGTCGATTTTTACCATATAATTAAAATTGTGTATTTCCTTTGTTTTGCATGCAGCTCTTCTTTTTTCCCTGAAATAAAATTCTGAAAAATCCTAGAACTCACCACGGGGAGGTGGCTGCATTGCGAATTCTACCCATGCCCACCCATCCACCCAACCATATGGGCACTTAACTATTTTGCCATTGCAGTTATTCCGGTTTTACAGGGTACTCGTATTTGGTTTCAAATGATGGCATAGTTTTCTGGACTCTGTTCGGGTTCTAACTAAACGATTACGCTCATTTTCTCCACACACAGCCGCAGAAACCTCTGTTATAAGTTTCACGAAACGCTCAACCCTTTGGCTGTGGTAAGGAAATTTTAGGTTTACCAGGTGCTGAGCTACATACTCTCCACTGGAAATCAAATTTCTCAAATCCTCTTCTGTCAAGTGAGATGTTATTGGGGGTTCCGTGAAATTACATTTCTACCAATCAATAAGGTCTATATATGAAACTGCCCCGAAGTTGAGTTACGGAGTGTTGCAATGTCTGATTCCTTCCTCTTTTCCTTTCTTGTTCGTGAAATCCTACGTAGTACAAGTTCTACGTAGTCCAAGTTCCTACGTAGTCCAAAATCTGGCAGAGTCCATCATGAAAGTGTTCGCACTTATGTGGTTTATAGTCAAATAAAATCCATATTACACGGATTGTTCACGAAATTTGTGGCAGACAATAAACGCCTCACGCTATCTTAAAAACGTATTAAAGACTGTGGTCGATCCCATTATCCAGAGAAATGGCTATTTCGACCACCCGGAAGCATTAATCTTGCCAATGATCACAAACGTCAGACAGCCCATCCGAGAATTTTGACTACGTAGGATTTTACGAGCAAGAAAGGAAAAAAAGGAAGGACTCAGACACTATAACATTCCGTCATTAAACTTCGAGGCAGTTTCATATATAGATCTTATTGATCGTCAGAAATGTAATTTGACGGAACCCCCAATAACATCTCACTTGACAGAAGAGGATTTAAGAAATTTGATTTCCAGTGGAGAGTTTGTAGCTCAATACCTGGGAAGCCTAAAATTTCCTTGCCACACCCAAAGTGTTGAACGTTTCGTGAAACTAGTAACAGAGGTTTATGCGGCTGTGTGTGGATTTAGTTAGAACCCGAACAGGGTCGAGAAAAGCTATGCTACCATTTGAAACTAAATGCGAGTACCCTGTAAAACCGGAATAACTGCAAGGGCGAAGGAGTAAAGTGTCCATATGGTTGTGTGGATGGGTGAGCATGGGTAGAACTCGCAATGCAGCCACAACCCGTGGTGAGTTCTGGGTTTTTTCAGAATTAATTTTATTTCAGAAAAAAAGTGAAGAGCTGCATACAAAACAATGGAAATACACATTTTTAACTATATGCTAAAAATCTGTTAAAAATCACGGGTGAAATGGAAACGGAAGGTATTTTTTTGTGTTTCCCAAAACTTTGCATACTTGACCTACCCACCAGTACCCAACTTTTCCGCACTAGGGCAAAAATAAAATCGAAAACTTTTTTTTTACTCTCCGCCCTAATATACATGCATAAGAGGAATTTGAAATTTGTATGTATATAACTGCATAGTTTCCCCGTTCTCTTACCTATTCTCTTCAGTTCACTACTCTTCCCGTTCTGATATAAGCTTCTTCCAACGAAACTTATTGCCTGTGCCATTTAATTTGATAAGTTTGCTTTTCTTCTCGTTTTCTCCCCTTTTCATACAGTTTTTTTACAGTCATATACATATTAAAATGATATAATATTACGATCATGTTTAAAATATTTTAAACAAATCCATATCCTGTCGTAAAGCAGCAGTCCATTTATCTATAGAGAATATTTCACTCATTAAATGTGTATGAAAAGTTTCGTAAGGAGCACTGGATCTTCCAAGATATTACTTTAAACATCCAAACTCCTGTTCATGAAAAATCTCATTCCCAGTAAATATAAAATCCACTATCCCAAATGTCTTTTAAATCAATTATATATGCATGAAAAACTTAAGTTCATATTTTTAAGATTTTAAGTCATCAATTTGATGTATGTACAGAAGGTCGTTCGCACTTTATGGAAACGCTTTTGATAGTTAAGTTTTATGTACAAATGCCATATTTTTTTAGGCGATTTGCTCCTATCTGATAGCCATGGTTGTTGACAATAGCTGTAGCTCGAATTTTCCATGAAAGTAAACTTTTTCTTAGTACTGTCATGACAATTTTACCCCATTCCTCTTGGACCGTTCCCAAAGTCCGTTTAGTGTTCTTGGATGCCGTTTTCCTAAGTCTCGTTTTAATAAACCGAAAGCGCAAAAGTTCATTGGAGAGGTGTCAGTAGATTTTACAGATATTTCATTAAATGGGATACACTTTATTCCTGTTTCTGTTATTTCTTTACTAAATAAGCGGCATTTGATTTAGACATGTGACTAGAGGCTTTGTCCATATGAAGCTCAAATTCATCAATGTCCTTTCCCTATAAGGCTGGAATTCCTTCTTCAAAAATTGGTTCTAAAATATTCTGCTGATAGTAGAGTGAATTAATTTTGGCTTTACCTGAGACTTTTTTTTATTTTTAATTTGCCGTTGTAACAAAATCGTGCAACTATCACGAATCCCTTTGGGAACTTTTCTGTACAGTGATGAAGCCATTTCGTACGGTCATTCCCGTCAGTTGAGAAATAGAAAATTGATCGTTTTTTATTACAGTCACTTAAATACACCCATGATTCAACGATTATTACCAAAAATTTCCATTTTTCAGCAGCTATGTGTTTTTCATACAATTTTCTGCAGTTTGTTTCTGTTTCAGCAATATGCTTTGGCAAAAGCAGATGGACATTAGGTTTAAATATCTTTTTAACTTCAAATCTTTATGAATGATTTTACTTACAGTGTCAGAAGACATTCCTAGTTTCGATTCAATGGATCTTTGAGTTGGCGGATTTTCTTTTAGGATCAGAGACTTCACTTTCTTGATATTTACCTGCGTTCGAACAGTCTTAGGATGAGGTTTCGCGGTCATGTTTCCATTTGTACTTACGGTTAGGCGATTTTTCCTTTCAAATTTAATATATTATAAATATCTTCTTTTAAATGCCATAACCGTGATTTTTACACCACTTTATAATTTGTTAATACGAATATTTCTCCTCGGAAAGCGCAGTTACCTAACCTTCAAGTCATTTATCAATTTTAGGAGCCACTTTCAAAATAAATCTTTTATTTTACATTCCAACGAAAACAAAGCAGTAGCAGACGATTATTCTGAAGTTGCGAAATATTTATCTCAAAATGCAAACGCCAAAAATAAATTGCAAAATCTTTTCCATAAAGTGCGAACGACCTTCTGTATTAATTCAATGCTGAAAAATATTCCTGGTTGTCTCCGGTCATATTACTTTTTCTTTCTGTTTTGAGGAGTCCAGTTTTCAATGCTTATTTCTTAAACTGGAAGTTGGACTATTGATTTTTATAGTCAACAAAACCGAAATTTTTTGGTGGCCAACTTTAATATCCTTCTCCAGACAGTTTAACAAATGAGGTTTCGAAATGCCAATACTTTAGCGACCCAAGTTTTAGATATCAGTAATTAGTCCATTTGTCATACGTAGGATTTCAACAACGTTCACCCCAACAATTTTGGATCTCGTCTTCTCATCCATGTTGTTTGAACTGATATTGTTTCACTGCTTGCTGTATTTTGTCTTTCAACTATTCATGAGGAATTTTGAAAAAGTCTCGGTGCATAGTTAGTCATTGTAATTCTTTCAGAAATACGGACATAGAATGCACTACTGCAGGCCTTCACAGCATACTGGCAATGAATTTTAATATTTATTTAGTTTTAAAAATAATTAGTCATTTATGTTTCTAAAGTAACATGGCCCTCATCACATTTCCAGCTGAGCAGCATGGTCCTAGAGCATTTATTCTTACCCATTTTAGTGTCGTTCACCCCGTAGCTAATCTGATTAAGGGGACAGTAGACTTTCGAAATTGTGAAATTTGTCCAAAAATTCGATTTTTTTTATTTTATTGAATTGTGAAACTACGGACGAGTAGGAATGTGTAGCAAAAAAATTTTTTAATTTCTGTGATTACTTTCCTAGTTATAGGTGTCGTGTCTGCCACGTCACCCTTTTTGTCTTGTCCCTGCTACTCTCTTCTTCAAGGATGCAGGGGGGGGGGGGTAGGGCAGTGACCCCGGCTCGATAAGGGATTCGAGATTGTTGACGGTGCCCCGTGCAGAAGGCAGAGGGTGGTCAGATACTGTGGTGACCCACGCGAGAGAAGGCGTGTGGCGTTGAGTCTGCGATTGTTGGCTCTTGAGAGAGTCGGGCAGATCAAAGTAAAGTGCGTGGGTGTATTGAGACCCAGAAGACGCACTAGGCCTTGTTAGATAGCAATCAGAATCTAGATGATTGACCTAGTTAGATTTTTGTATATAATACTGTAAAAGAAGTTTGTAGATAAATTAGTGTTGTGTTTGTGCTTGCAAAGAAAATAAAACTTTGAATATTCACTGGTGTGGTACTGAACTCTGGGACGTTACTTGTGAGAAAATTTACTTGTGTACCATTGCAAACGTTGAATTACGAAACGAACCAAAAGTGAACCCGTAGAAGTTAGAGGGTTCGACACTGTCGCAGCCGACAGCACCCGCATACCTGGATTGGTGGATAAGTGAGTGAGTCTTCAGTGCAGGTGAGAAGCCTTTAATATTTATATTTTGAGGGATCCATTAAATAATTTCAGATAAAATGTGAACTATCAAAGGACTTAAAAAAGAAGATATAAAAGTAGTTGCCTGAGAATGTGGAGCAGATGTAACTCCGAATTTAACGAGTACCGAACTGAAAAACTTAATTTTAGACTCTGAACAATATAAGAATGATCCAGAATTTGTTAAACAGAGCCTAATTACCGCGGTAGATGATAGAAAAAAACACGAGGAACGACAACATGAATTAGAAATGATAAGGGCCCAGAACGCGAACATAAATACAGCGAATACGCAAGACGATAACGAGGATAGATGTCTAGTAAATATTATTAAAAGTGTAAAAGCATTGACCATTCCCTGTCCTAATAAGCCTGAGTTGTGGAATTTTTTTTTTCGCCTCACTAGAACGTGCTTTTTCAACAAAAAAGTAGCTAAAGAACATAAAGTAGAAGTTCTAATAAATCTATTGGATGAGAAAGCAGCAAACATCTTAATTTACATTGATGACAAAGAAATTAAAGATTATGAAGCGTTAAAGGCAATAGTGTTACGAGAGTTCGAACCAATTGCACAAGTTTGTTTGGAAAATTTTAGACGGGCGAAACGGTCTTCAATGGAGATTCATGTACAATTTGCGTCGCGACTCAGTACGACCTTTCAGTACTATTTAAGTCTACGAAACTGCAAAGATTACGAAAGCGTATGCGATTTGATGGTTGCGGATAAATTGTTTTCCACACTCGATCAAGAAACACAAACTCACATAGGTGTGCGACAAGGTAACGGGTGGTTTCCGCCGATTGATCTCAGAAGGGAATGTGATACGTTTTACATAGCTCGAGGAAAAACGTTACATAAACAAGCCTACCCAGATTCAAATTACACGCGAAATAATACAGATCATGTCGGTACAACACCTGAGAAGGAGAAATACATACAACCTCATATGCGAAATGAAAATGTTAGAAAGGCTGAAACCTTTTCGAAATATAGAAGCAAACATTGCTATGTGTGGGGCTCGAATACACATCTCGCACGTGATTGTGGGAAGAAACAACAAGATTCGGGAAGTTCGCATGAGGCCAATACTGTACCAGATAAACATGAAATAATAGCGACGAGCCATTAGCAGCAAAGGTGGAAGTGAAATATTTCCAAACAAAAATCCCGATTCAACCTTTGGAGTATGTAGACCTTCTGATCAATGAACACGAAATTAAAGCGATTTTGGATAGCGGATCACAAATTCCTCTCTTGCATGCCTCATACGTGTCGAATACTGAGACGAATGGAAGAATAGTTCTCACCTCAGCTTTTGGAGAGGAAATTGAGGCAAAAATCTGCAAGGTGCCAATTAATCTACACACGAAAAAGCATGGGAATAGGATCTTCCATCCCATGGAAATATTAGTTGCCGTTATCGATAAATTGAACGTCGCATGTCTCCTACCCCCCCCAGCATTTATCAGTTGCTTGTGAACGCCGGCGAACACAGCTGGGGCGAAGATTATGAAGCAAGAGCTCCTCTGGTTGAAGAACGGGCAGTGCCCTGCGGGGGGGGGAAATAGTGACCCTTCACCCAGGGGGGAAAGGGGTCACCGGAATACGGAGGTGGAACCTCGCACTGTATGTTTTGAGGTAGAGTCAGGCTATAATGACCAAGAAATTCCAAACTGTCTAGTAGCGAGAGACGATAGAGAAACAAAAATGCCCGCCACAGAATCGACAAAACTTAGAGAAGAACAAGAAAAATGCGGCTCTTTAGAATCCGTGAGAGGGAATTTGAAACGACAGAAAGGGAATTTTGTGTCGATTGACGGACTCAATTTCCATCGAGATAGAATATTAGGAGAAACAGAGATGCAGCTTGTATTGCCTTACGATAGAAGAAGTAAAGTGTTGCATTTAGCACATAAATCAAGCATTGATGCTGAAAATGCTCAGCAGGCAATTTGCCAAGATGTGAAAGATAACAAATCAGTGTTTGCAGAAACGCTTTCTATTAAGCGTAAAGTAGAACCCAAAAGCAGGTCTTCTAAAAAGCAAAGAAATACCCGGGAAAAGCATGGTTGTCTGGAAGAAAGAAGCATAAAGAAGGCTGGTGAAATTAGTTATTGTACTGAACATCCCAAAACGAAAACACAGTTACGAAGTCTTTTAGGTTGGTGTAATTATTATAGGGATCGGCCAGGAGCGAAACTGGAAAATGCAGATTTTGTGTCGTGTCTTCCAGTCGAGGACTAACTGTCGGAAGTCACGAACTTTTATGATGGACTTAATTTGGAACTTTTTAAATACTTTTCTTTATATGTAGTGTCTTAACAATATTTTTTTCTTTCTTAGTTGTAGTATCTTAACGAGTATCGATATTATGTAGTTTATGTGGTAAATCTATTTTATGTGGTGTCCAGTATAGTAAGAAGCGCATTTCCTTTATTTCTAATTGATGTTATTATGTTATCTTTAGTTATTTCAGGGTTATGAAGATAGGTATTTTGATTATTCATATTTCATTTTATGTTACCTGCGTAATTTTAGTTATTTCATGGTTATGAAGATGTGCATTTTGATATCAGTATTTCATTTTGTTTTTACCTGTGTATCATTAGCTATTAATAGTTTTGGAAATGTAGCTCCAAATAGTGGTAATTATGATTATGTTTAATGCTAGGAGAGTTTATTTTGTTTATTATTATTATTCGGATAAATTGAACGTCGACGAATTTATGTCATTTGTAGTTATTGTTATTATTATTGTGAAATTTTGGTAAATCGAATATTGTGTGTAAAGGCCGGCAGACAGGTAATTGTCAGATGTGTGTTTGCAGATGCATCTGCAGCCGCCATTTTGGGAGGAAGTTGTCGTGTCTGCCACGTCACCCTTTTTGTCTTGTCCCTGCTACTCTCTTCTCAAGGAGGCAGGGGGGGGGGGGGTAGGGCAATGACCCCGGCTCGATAAGAGATTCGAGATTGTTGACGGTGCCCCGTGCAGAAGGCAGAGGGTGGTCAGATACTGTGGTGACCCACGCGAGAGAAGGCGTGTGGCGTTGATTCTGCGATTGTTGGCTCTTGAGAGAGTCGGGCAGATCAGAGTGAAGTGCGTGGGTGTATTGAGACCCAGAAGATGCACTAGGCCTTGTTAGATAGCAGTCAGAATCTAGATGATTGACCTATTTAGATTTTTGTATATAATACTGTAAAATAAGTTTGTAGATAAATTAGTGTTGTGTTTGTGCTTGCAAAGAAAATAAAACTTTGAATATTCACTGGTGTGGTACTGAACTCTGGGACGTTACTTGTGTGAAAATTTACTTGTGTACCATTGCAAATGTCGAATTACGAAACGAACCAAAAGCAAACCCGTAGAAGTGAAGATGGTTCGACAATAGGCATTTGTATTTAATTTAGATATTATGTGGTTACTAATAACAATAACTTTAAATGTGTTTTTTTCAAAATAAAAATTTTCATGTCATACGAATATTCAAGCTTCTCCAGACGCATTTCTAACTATTGTATTGCTTTGAAATTTAAGTTTTATTTATTTAACTGTATATCAAATAAATCTTATTGAAAAAAATTATGCTTCGTAGCTCAGTATTTCTAAATTTTGTACTTGAAAATATGATTTATAGGTATTTTGCGTAATAAAAAAGGTGTTTTTACTATTATTATTTTTTTCTCTTTATATTTTTAATGAATGCTTAAATTAAGCAATAACTTTCATTTTTAGTTCTATAAGGTATCCTGTACATAAAAATTACAATAACTTATGCAAAACAAATGCGCATGGAACATTTTTAATCAGGCCAATTTTTGATATAATTAATAATTCATAATTCATAAATTATTAATATTTCATCTTTTAATTTTAACCACTTTTACATATCTGTGGTACTAATCGCATATTCAAATTTCAAGCATATCCATTCAAAACAAAAAAAAAGTTAAGTTTGAAGGTCCACTGTCCCCTTGAAGCTATGGAATTCTATTAACACTCACAGAGTGTAAGGTTAAAAACTTAAATGAATCAGTTTTGTAAAATTTTACAAAAAACGCACACGAATCACCCATAACAGCTATTGATGAACACAGAATTTTAGTACGTACAATATACGGAAAAATATCTCTAACTATTTGATCGTTCAATCACGGAAAAAATCAACACCGAAACTTTAAAGACAGGGTTGTTACAGTAACACAATAGAAAATACTGCCAAATGACTTAGTTTTTTAAATTAAAATTCAAAAAAGGTCACTATACGGTTTTATTAATTTCCAAATTTAACACATGCATCCATTTTAATTTCAAATTATAAAGTCTCAAAATTTTCTATTTTCCGCATGACCGAGTTCATCGATTAGAATTCAAGTTCGATCACGTTCGGCCAGTTTATGGGGACGATCACCGTGTGCAGGTCGTGTCCCAACTCCCATAATCTTCCACTTCTTCACGACATCACCAACAGTTGACCGTGGCTCTGATAATTCTACCGCAATTACGCGAATAGATTTGCTACTAATGTAACAACCAACTATAACACCCCTTTCAAAGTCATTAAGTTTCTTTAGTTTCTACATATTGTCACAATTTCGCACAAAATTAATGACGTTGCCACTTCGCGTATGGTATTTAACCTTTACAGGTCACGTGCGAGCACTGGATTTGTATAAAATCCGACATGCAGTCGGATTATTTAACCGGATGCTTCGGTCCATTATTGTAGGGTAGTGTATATATATATATATATATATATATATATATATACACTGTCACAAAAAAATATATGCACCCAGAAGGAAACAAGCTACTATCACGAAACTTAACATGTATGTAGTGTATTAGGAGATAAGCAAATGATTAGAAATTCAGAAGAACAGATCATATTATTAAGAAGATATGACTTGAAAAATATTACAAATCAGTAAGTAGTAAATCCACTAGTGGCAGCTATAAAAGCCGAAACACGGCATGGCATCGAATCAATGAGGTCACCTATGACCTCCTGCGAAAGATCGTGCCATAATCTTTGCAACTGGGCAGTTAATTCACCAGTATTCCGAGACGGCTGCAATTGCGTTCCAAGCACGTCCCAGACGTGCTCTATTGGCGAGAGATCTGGTGACCTGGCAGGTCATGGAAGTACGTCATATCCTTGAAGACATTGTTGGGAGAGTCACGCAGTATGTGTACGAGCGTTGTCTTGCTGATAAATGGCCCCTTGGCTACTTAATAGCATAGGCAGTACAACTGGCGTTAAAATCTCTTCCACGTAACTGCGTGCCGTGATTTTGAAGGACTTTGAAGGACGACTAGAGGTGATCGTGTGTCCCAGCAAATCGCACCCCACACTATCACACCTTGTGTAATCACCGTATGCCTCTCGATAACCCGCAATACTTCAACCCTCATCACTGTGTCCTAAAGCAGGACACAGTGAGCTAATTGAAAAAATCAGTATTTAGGACCACTACTGTTTTATTTTTTACATTTGTGAATCCTTTTCACATTACAATACAAAGTTTTACAATTTAACAATAGCAACTTGAAGACGTTTAACAGACTTTTTATAATTCAAGTTATGTTCATTTTTGATTGATCCCGAGCATCCCCCCTTAAAGGAATCCCCAAAGGAAAGAAAAATCAGTAACTGTGTACATAGCATAACATACGTTATGGAAAATGGTCAAGGTACAGTACTTGAAATAGTACAAAAACGATGCGTGAACTCCCGGCCGAGTGTTCCCCTTATTCTCTTCAGTGTTAGTATAAATATGAGGGTTAGTATTAGCAAAATGCTCACCCTTCTAAAAATCCTTGTTTGAGTATGTTTGAAGCTCAAAATTGAACAGAAGAACAAACAAGAAGAAACAATTTTTTTTTACAACATAAAGAATTTTCTTGCAATTCAACTTGCTTCTGAGCCAAAAGTATAATTACTTCTGATCGTGATGACACCATACTTAAAAAATTATGAAATTATACAACGGTACTTATCCTAATATTCTAGTCCAGGTACCATATCCCATTATCTGCGGGCGTTCCAAGGGGATCCACGGACGTGCGGTGAACGTTTTGAATGCTCGTTATTCAGATCTTCAAACATCCGTAGGGATGGTTGCAGAGTCTCTTGCTGTACAGTCCGCTTTCTTTATTCAAAGCTGCAGTGTATCCCCCGCCATTACTATTGAAGATCCTGGTACTTCCTAGGTAGGGGGATGTTACAGAGAAGTGTCGAGATCCCGAAAGACATTTTCAGTTCTGTCAAACAATTACTCCTCTATGGTATGGTCAACGCGTTGGTTTCGCTTACTCTTGTCTCCTTCTCCATGTTTTCTTTGAATTCTTGGTCTTTTCGTTGAGCCATTTGGCTCTGTCTGCCGTCAACAGCCGGCTACGGAGTGTTGAAAGTCAGAGTGGGCTGCCAGAATATCTTCCAAGGAAACATGTCTACCCGTATATACAGGGTGATTTTTATTAAACTGACACTACTCAGAGCCACCTGTAGTGCGATCTATCAGTATCCACCAAAATTGATGTAAGGACTAAGGACGACATGGGAAAGGGTTTCCATTTTTAAAAAAATGTTCCAAAAGTCACCGATAGGGGAAGATATGGCGCTGTTTTTGTCCTCGCACAGAATTTGCCAAAACGCAAGTAAAACATCAAAATGCAAATTCATGATTATGTAGTCGACAGCAGCGTGAATATTTTGGGCTATGAAGATTGGTGCCGATTCTGTTGCGTCGTTTCTTTACGGAAAAGGATCATTAGTCGTTTTTTTTCACTTGCATGGCCATCTCGCTCCCCAGATCTGACCCATGTGACTTCTTTCTTTGGGGTTATTTCAAGTCCAACGTGTACCTTGGTGAAGTCTCTAACTTAGCAGCCCTAAATGACAATATATTCCAGAATGTCATGGACATTCTGTAAGGTATACACAAGATTCGATTCACAAGAATCGAACTTTTGAGTGAATGAATTAAAGAAGCTGCTTGGGATATGCTAATTTCGGCATACGCGCTTAGTATAAATACCATGCAGCGTCATTAATAAAAAAAAAGTTGTTAAGGTTGAAAAGGTGTTATCCTGCGCTAGTGCTTAGCAGGCCCAAAGTTTACGTGGCAGTACTGCTGGTTTGACTCTCTGCTGGGTTGTGAGTATTGAAAATATATTGTTCTTGAAAGCTGTATTTATTTATTCCGTAAAGTAGTACGTATGCTTATTGCTGTAAAAGCCAATTATATATGTGCAACGAATTCAATAAACATTGTTTCATGTATAAACTGTGTTTGTATAAAATTCAAATAGAGTGCCACTTCAAATTATATACACCCAATTCTGGGTAGAAGTGAGCTTAGAAACTTTATACTGGCGCCCGAAAGTTTATATATATATACCCTGGTTGTTATCGTTACATTTATAAAGAACAACATAATTGAAGTTAAACTGTGTACTGTGCACTTATATTGATAAAATTGTTGCAAGTACTTATATACTATTTGAAAATGAGTGTTGTAGAAAAAAACCCTGCTGGAAACTTTCCCCGGGTAATTATGGTTCAGCATTTTGCGCCTTTCGAAGCCACCTTCAATGGCGGCCCCTCAAGCCAATTCCTAAAGAAAATTGAGCATTACTTTCAGCAACAATGCACCCCAGAGGGGGATAAACTAAAAATTGCTCTAGCCGCTTTAAGAGGTAGTGCATATCAGTGGTACACGTGTATGAAAAGCAGTAATCTGATTTTTGACTATTTGTCATTCAAGCAACAGTTTCTTAGCGTTTTTCCAAAGACCTTTAATCAAAGTGAAATTGAAGCGGAAATTTATTCGCTAAGGCAACGTGAAGGTCAGTCTGCGTTAGATTTTGCTATGGAAAAGATTTCCAAGTGTAAGGAATATTTAGAAGGAATGCCGGAAGCGGTAATCTTAAAAATATTTATCCAACGTTTGAAGCCAAGTGTTCAAGATTTTTTAGATAATCAAACTATTTTAAGCAAGGTCACCCTCCTTCAAGCTTTAGCTAAACAAGCTTTAGCTAGGCATTTCTTCGCTACCCCGTACCCTCATTCAGGTACGAGAAGTTTTATACACCCGCGCCAAAATTTTTCGCGAGTTTCAAACCAGCAGCGAAAGCAGTATCGTGGGCGAAATAATAGAAGCTAACGGCGTTACAATGATATTAGTGCACTTAAAGTAAATAATATGCAAGCACCTTACGTGCACTGGCAAGTTGATTCACATGATATGGTTCAACCTGTTGAAACTGTGTGGTCAAATGTATTAACTTGTCCGAGCAGTAATCATTATTTTGTGAATAGTGAAAGTCGGGGTATTTTTGTGGCTCATAATGAAAGTGAGTCTAGCTGGAATAATGCGGTAATTCCAGTACAAATTTCTGAAAATAGTGTCGATACTAATGCTAGTGGTTTAGAAAATATATCATCTGATACTTCTATTAATGCTTTAGCTGATATTTTAGATGATATTCACACATCTGTTAATGAAGGAAATTTAGTAGATGACGAAGTATGCGTTACGGAAGTTAGTGAATACTTATTAGTTGACAACAATAAAAATTCTTTAAACGATAGTAGGAACTCGCTAGGTAATGATGATATTATTTCAAGTTTCCATCCGAATGAGGATGCTGTAGGCCAGGTTGACAATATGGTCTTAAATAAAGTACATGAAAACCAGACTGAGAATCAGGATGAAAAGTTGACACAGAGTTATACTGTAAGTAGTTTAGCTGATGCTTCGGAAGTTATAGACGTAGTTTGCATTAAAACGCACCAGTACGAAAAGCTTAATCTTCCTAAAACTGAAGCAGTGTTAAAGAATTTAAATGATAGCGATTCTGAAGAAGGACGTTTTAGAGAGACTTTTTCGTCAAAAGAGAATAAAGTTAAGGGGGGATAAAAAACGTAAAAAAGCGCCTTCAGGTTCCAGCATTAAAACTGCTAATACTGAAGTGATTAAGGCGGTAAACAAGAAGTCGCATAAGCACCAATACCAAAAACAGAGTCCGTTTGTTGAAAAACATGAAACAAGCAGCGAAACAATTTGTAAACGCGTTTGTGCGGCGTATAAGTTTGAAAAAATAGAATCTGCACTAAAATCTAATACCGATACAAACAAAAGTACGAAGAAAAGAAAAGTGTGCACTACAAAACTCCATCAAAGGATGAATGCGTCGCTGATAAGGTACACAAGGTTATCAAAAGGAGGAATTGCAGTTTTAAAGCTCCTTTGCATAAGTACAGGAAACGCAAGATATCAGCCGCCCAGCAAGGTTGGCCTCCTCCCAAGAGACCTCTTGTCCATCGTCAAGCCGGACCAGCGCCTCAGGACCAACGACCTGCTGCACGAAGGATGCCCACACAGTCAACGAACCCCTTTGCTAGGACTGCGACCATCAAGAGAGGTTCCACGGAATGGACAGACTGGTGCAAGGAAGTTGCTGCATTCATGAGGAACAAGTCTTGTATCAACTTTCTTATTCTAACTCCCACCCTTTAATAAAACCGAACCAAATTGGTTTGAAATTCCCCATTGTATATACTGTGTAAACATTTTGAGGGGAAGGGGTGAGCCACTGAAAAAAAATGGCATACTGTTGTTTTATAAATTTTTGAAGGGGACATGTAGTGACTAAAAAAAAATACATACTAACTACAGATAGCAACTAACTAACATACTAACTTCACAAAACATAACACATGTGCATTATGAATTGGGGAAGAGCAGATACAAACAGTCAAGAAATGTCATGCTGTGCAATTGTGTTGACACTTTTAACTAAAACAGATTTTTAGGGCGCAGTTGGCCAGCCCAGTATCCGCAACTCTGCAAATCCACTGTTTGATGGTGTCACCTGGACCCTTCGGGGCTAGTTTTGTAAAATGGTAGTGGCGTTTTTCCTCCACAATTCTTGATAGCATGTTACGCTTGGCCGTTGAGAACTCACTGTTCAGGTTTCAATGAGTCGTCCACCAGGATGGAGGTTACATTGAAGGAGGGAGAAATGAATTTGCTGCATAAAGCGGTGTTGAAGTGAAATTTTTTTGTTATTCATTTGTCTGCTTATGGCAATGTTTTCAGTATTTACCCCTTATCTTTATAGCCCGAAATACTGGCGCAGCTGTCGACTACGTAGTCTTGAATTTGCATTTTGATGTTTTCCTTGCGTTTTGTGCAAATTATTGGGTGGGCCGAAAATAACAGCGCAATATCGTCACCTATCGGGGACTTTTGGAAGTATTTATTTTTCCTGGAAACGCTTTCTCATGTTGTCCTTAGTTCCTCTATCAATTTTGGTGGAATTCCGGTTGATAGATCAGGCTACAGATGGCTCTGAGTAGTGTCAGTTTAATAAAAATCACCCTATATTTGCAAGGCGTCTACATTATATTATATTATTAAATCTCATATTCCGCATTAGCAGACTGTTGTGTCACATGGATGTTATCTTACAAGAATCTTCAATTTTTGGGTAAACCTAACCCTTCGGCTGTGGAAGACGAATAGATTACGATTCAAGACTATTCTGAGAATTAAAATTCTTTCTTTTGCGATCAGAAATTTCTTTTCCGCCATAGCCTTTAAAATATTTTTTGCCTCCCCCCCCCCTTCCACACACAGTCTCCGGTTTTATTTAAATACTTTTCATCTTGAAAAGTCGCACATAAAATAGGAATATTAATCTTGATGCATAAAAATAACACTGGTGTAGTTTGCCCAGTGGTCTAGTGTGTCGCTGTACGGTGATATATATTGTCTTATGAAGCGATACCAACTCTCCTCCCAGTTCTCAAATAAATGTTAGGATCATTTAAATGACATTCCTAGCGATACGTAACTGTCTCAATGCACTTTATAGACAGTTGCGTGGACAAAGAGGGTAAAAGATAATGAATTTCAGTTATCCGATAATTTTATTGGAGCTCCATAAACGTACACAATACGGATTGATCGAATCGCTATCTGCAGGAGTGAGTCCACGGGACCGATTCAATGATTTCAGAAAAATTATCGGCAGTTCCAAATAGAACTGAGGGTCGTATTGCAAATGCCAAAATGCAGTCATTGTGATTTGAAACATCACTCTGTAATTCTGGTGTCTTTAAATTTTTTGTTGAATGAAGATTATGCAATACATTTTCAAAGACATTCAGGAAAACCGGGCATTTAACTCTTCTGATATTCTCTAACGAATCGCGGTTAATTAAGTCAAAGAAAGAACTTTTTTTCCAGTAGCAGAGGAATGCGGAATGCTACTCGGATAGCATAAGTAAATGAAAAACATTGCAATTTAAATTTCCTGATCTCTTGCTTCTATTAACCATAAATTTTTCTTATGTTTTCTAAAAAGATTGCATTATTATACTTTCGTTTAAAGGAGTACATTAATATATTTTTAAATTTAATTTTTCAGTAGTTACATAAGGAACATTTTTTATAAACAGCTTATAAGCTCACATTTTTGTGGCGGGAAAGACGTGACTCCTAAATAAAATCTGGTCTTACACCTTGGAGTCGAACTGGCTTGAGTTGCACTGTGATGTTCTTTCGAGGATCTACTTAGTAAGGACCGGCACTGATGCACTTTACTAAAAACTTTATTGCTAAAATAACACATTTATAAATTAAAATCCTTTGAAGCTTATAAGGTTCATGCTTCATTTACGTAAAAAAAGCTCTATTCTTACGTTTTCAAGTTTATATACATGCATAGGATACTATACAGTTACAGTGGTACTTAGTGATCTCAGTCATGTTGGTTTGACAGATCTCATTTCTTGCCGCATCATTACTAAAACGTCATTAAAGAATTTAACATCAAAATCATGAGACTATGAATAACCTTTTCATAGTAGGAACATTGCTGTTGGTGGAATTTATTGAACATTCTTCCCATGTTTAACAGGTATTAATTTTGGTCATTTGTAAAACTGTGGAACAGCAATTAATATTTACTGCTATTTCTAAAAGTGCAAACATTGAAATGATGGGAATTTTGAAATATTGTACCTCCAAATTTGGAGTTTTTTAATTTTAAAGGGGTTCCGTTTATTTTCATCTCTTTTCTCCTTAGAAGAAATGGCTTGAGGAAGTTGGCATGCAGTGCATTACTTGGTTACCGAATTCCGCCAATCGCAGCTTATTGCAATGCTATAGTTCACTTGTTCGCTGTGAAGCATTTTCGTTTAAAAGTATATTAGGTGACCTGATTCCCTGATCTCGCTAATAAATTAAAGGCACAACCTCAAATTCTATGAATGACAATTTCTTTCCAAATCCAAAAACAACTTGTTGAATTTATACCCTCTACGGTAACTGTTGTACGTTGAGAATATAAAGACAAACTAAGTATTGAAAAGATGGAAAAAATTCATTGTTATCACTCCATGCATATATTTATTTATTCATTTTACAAGTGACGGTCATTAGCCCACTAGGCCATTAGACCATGTGCTCTCCAATACTTCAAGACAAGGGACTTGTGCAGGGCACACGTCAAGATGTAGAACGCTCATAGATTGGCCGGATGGCACAAGACGCAGTCAGGTAAATCAGCCTAACCCAGGGGTCGGCAACCTGCGGCTCTTTTGATGTAAAGTTGCGCCTCTCCAGTTCCATACGAAAAAATTAATAATTTACTATCAAAATCCTTAATAAATAAGAAAATATATTTTTAAGTACCTAATTTCTCAATAGCTTCTATTTGCATAATCGTTAATTACAAATCGCTCCGCTTAACATGACCGTAATGAAATAAATTTGAACTATTGTTTTGTTCTTAGAGATGAGTCTCCGTGACCATGTTTATCTTTCAGCCAATTGCGTTCCCCTTCCGTCTCACCCAAACAGCCACCGTCTAGAGTCTAGACAACACGTCTAGACTCTAGACGTGTTGTCAGTCAGTCATCCTCGGATAGCGCGGTCGACGTTACGTTGCATGTGTGTTAATTTAATCGCATGCGGCTTTTGCGTGTCTATTCGCTTGTTGTTTCAAGAAGAATACGATTTAGAAGCGAATTATCTTCTCAAAGGTATGTACGCGTATAATATAATAAAATCAGAAACAGAATTGGATTATATATCTGAGGATCGTGTGAACGAAGTAATAATGGGAAATAAATTGTTTGCCGTTTTAGATAGCTAAGTAAAATTTTAAAAAATCATTTTTTCAGCTCCGCCGCCAGCTTGGCATCTGGTTAAAAAAAGAGAAGAACTGAAGAAGAAAAACCGAGAATTCAATCAGGATTGGACGGAGTCGTTTGCATTCATATGCAAGACAGATGGCCTTCCGACTTGTCTCATTTGCCACGAAAAACTCGCACACAATAAGAAGTCAAATTTGGAGAGACACTTCACTGCAAAACGTATCCAGTTTGCTGGTAAATATCCAACTGGTGACGCACGAAAAAAAGCTGGTGAAGAGGAGCTCAAAACAATACAACAACAGTCAATTTCCATGCTAAGTAACTGGGCGCAATCTTCTAATAATGTAAATCTGGGAAGCTATGCAGTATCATTAGAAATTGCAAAAAGAGGAAAACCATTCACAGATGGTGAGTACGTCAAAGATTGTTTTATACGTGCAGCTGAAGAACTGTTTCGTGATTTTAAAAACAAAGCAGAAATCATGAAAAAAATCAAAGATTTGCCATTATCTGCTAAAACAGTACTAGATAGAACTGCTAAAATGTCTTCAAATGTAACACATATGGAAGTGAAAAAAATTCAACTGGCTTCTGTCTTATCACTTGCTATAGATGAGTCTTGCGACATAAAAGACACGGCACAAGTTACCCTTTTCGTCAAGTATATGTCGTCCCAAGGTCCAAAAGAAGAACTGCTAGGATTGCTGCCGCTCTCAGGGCAAACTCGTGGAGAAGATATAGCAAATTCTGTGCAAAAATGAATGGAAGACAATGGAATCGATATAAATAAAATCGTTTCTATAGCAACTGATGGAGCCAGAAGTATGACAGGAATACATAGAAGGGTAACATCAATTCTTCAGAAAAAAATAAACTACGAAATTCTAACGTTTCACTGCATAATTCATCAAGAAGCGCTTTGTGCCCAAACATTTCCGGCCGAAACAGTTGAGGTCATGAACTTGGTAATTAAGATTATTAACAGCATCTTGGCAAAAGCACTCTACTATCACCAGTTTAAAGATTTCCTTGAAGAAATAGATAGCCAGTTTTCTGACCTACTTCTGCACTATAAAGTGCGATGGCTTTCCAGAGGTAATGTAAGGCAACGTTTTGCTTTGTGCTTGAGTGAAATAAAAACATTCTTCAATGAAAAAAGCATTGACCATCCCGAATTCGAAGAAGACAAATGGCTGTAAAAATTCATCTTATTGGTAGATACCACAATGAAACTAAATGAACTAAATCTAAAACTGCAAGGAAAGGGTAACCCAGCCTACGCCTTGCTTGAAGAAGTAGTTTGTTCCGAAAAAAAATTACTTCTTTTTGTTGAAGACATGGAGAGCGGTAAATTGCTTCATTTTAAAAATCTGACGCAATGTCGCGATGAGACCAATGCAACTATTGACATGAATTACTTCAGCATAGTTTTAAAAAAATATGAAGGAGGTATTAGCTGAGAGATTCGAGCAATGCAAAACAAACAAAAGTACTCTCGCGTTCATAGTAAATTCTCTCAACACAAATACAAATGAGATCAACATTGAGCCATTTGGAATTGATGCTGGATTGCTTCAAATGCAATTGCTAGATTTGAAAACCAAAGACTTGTGGAGTGGAAAGTTCACAGAACTCAAGATCAAGTCGGAAGAGTTGGAGGTCCAGAAATGCATGCACATCGCGCTGCACAAGTGGACAGCTCTAAAAGAGATTCTGCGAGTTGAGGCCCTCATATTCGGTGCATGGAATAGTCTTCCAGCATGCTACAGTGAGGTGAAGAAGTTGGCATATGGAGTGCTGACGATCTTCGGGTCGACATATTCGTGCGAGCAAGCGTTCTCTTACATGAATATAATAAAAAGTAAAGTCAACTAACAAATAAAAATCTAGAGTCGTGCTTGAAACTTAAAACATCAAGTTATAAGCCAAATTTAATCAAACTTTCAAAAGGCATGCAAAGACAATGTTCTCATTGATGTAACTATCTATATTTGTGTTTTTATATGAATAAATATTATTCCGTATTTAAAGCCGTTTATTTTATATCAAAAATCAAATGTATATATATAAGCAAATACTATAATACTGAAACGAAAAATTTTAGTGGCTCTTTAAAAACTGGGAAATTTTGTAAATTGTAACTTTTGGCTCTTCCGTTTCGATATGTTGCCGACCCCTGGCCTAACCAATACGGAAAAGATGTGCTCGGAGACATTCGAGGTCCGTCAAAAGTCTAAAATATGCGACCCCAGCAAAACGCGGGGAATTATAAACAAAGGAAAATTTTTTACATATAGTAGCCCAGGGCTTTTCTCTAGAGCAGGGGTACTCAAAGGGACAGGGATACTATCAGACAGGTACTTTTGTAAACATAACTACCACTTTTAATTAACTCGCTTTCTTATTTGTGTGTTTGTCCAGTACAAATATTGCAATCGATTTTTAACTAACTTCCCGACTAGCTAGACATTTGAAACTTTTAGAATAGCTCAGAACACGATGACAATGCATTCTTTTAATACTTTTAGCCATCTTTAAGCAGTATTGTCGTATCGCTCGTCCAAAATTAATTATCGGGCGTGAGTTATTTGGGTAGTACAATTAATTTTAAAAGGGGCATTTGGGTTGCGTTGTGTTTTTTAGAATTATTTTATAATAACCCGTGGTACAGGACGTAATTAGCGATTAACGAACAGAAATAAGAAGTTATGGAAGCAATCACTAAGACAGAGATTTTAAACTAAATTTAAACTAAACTTAATTTATTTACACATTTATACATTTTTTTACATTTTGCTTTAAAAAAACCTTCGTAACACAATACTTCTTTACATGTATATCACTAATATTCAGAACAAAAAAACAAGTTTCCAAATTTATCACTCTTGATGACCATGTAAGGTAAGGGAGCACAAAATTATTTTAACCATCTACCCCTACTAATTAATCTCTTTAACCTATTCGTACACCACAAGATTTAAAATGACTCCTAACCAAGACACTGATCTGTTTCAAAAATATCAAAATCATTCGACTCACACAGGTTTGCATTAGCCCGGGGCACTGGTCGTCTTCCTTCAGATGTCGGCTCGATGATAGTCGCTTTTCTCGGCTAGGATGTTTACCACGGTGGCGCTGCTTCTCCACACCCACACACAACAATTTATTTTAGCATAAACTAACGGAGCTTACCTCTCTCTATATAGGCAACGGGGAAATTGCAACTTCCTTCCCGATACGCCAAAAATCAATTCCAAAACAGGATCGAAAAACAGAGTTCCAGTCAACAGAGGAGCCTTCCAGAGTCTAGGTCTGGATGATGCAGAGGAGAGAGAGAGATTACTTTATTTTTCAAAGTCCTCAATTTATATTTATTTTGAAGCTCCTCCTCTATCCTTGGCTAACCCCTTTTTTTATTTCTTCAGACCAATTCTAGCCTAGCTCAATTTTTATTTGCCTATAAGACTTCCGCCCCTGTTTCTCCGACGCCCCTCTAATGTTGAGAGTACTAAAAGCCGAAAACCACCCACTACGTTTGCGGTTTCCTTTCATGGCGTTCGTACACCAAATCCCACGCTGCCATCGAATGCCGCCTCGTAAAATTGGAAACAAACGTCCTTTGTGGTATTCTGTCATCCTTGGAGACATCTCTCTTATCTTCGTCTAGCGATCTCATTTTCCCCGCTGACCGCTCCTTCCTCTACAATACAGCCTCGGACCACCTCGCCTTTCAAAACACATGCCACCTCGTCTCCATCGCTTCAAAAGTAACCGCATTCATGTAATGATACAGCCTTCGAATTAACTTATTATTTTTAATAATTTGTACGATATATCCATCTATTGGAAGGAGCATCATTACAAGTATTGAATACATTTTCAGTTAATTTTGTTTTATATGGAAAGTTAGTTTGAAAAAATCCGCAAAGTGGCTCTTCGATCGAATTCAATGCTTGCACTTTTGCGTAACGGCATTTGACGATTTTGAAAACAGAATACATGAGAATTTAGTTTGTTTACAAAAATATTGTGCGACAAATTTTAAAAAATTATAAAAGTTAGCAGTTTATAAAGTGCTGGTTATAGGTTTATAAAGTCTGTGGATAGTGGAAACGACTAAAAAGTGATTAGAATTAAAGAAAGTGAAAAAGGACAATTAAATGAAGGTTTGTGCAATTAGATTATATGATTCAACAAAAAATTTAAAAACGTGGTATATAAAAAGTTCTTTTTATCTTGTAATTATTTTAGAAATTAGAGAATGGAAAATACAAAGCTGTACAAAAATATACCACCTGCTGCTCACGTTGTTCGCATTAACGTATCTCTATGAATCCTCCATTTTAAAATGAAATATGAGAACATATATAGTTAATCGGTTCACTTTGTCTTTCCTTGATGACGTATTTGTTGCAGTTCATCTTTGGTGGTGCTACGAGCGCCGTACCGCGAATCACCTCCCGTTTCAAATGTTTGAATCAGAATGCATTGTGCATAAGAACCGATCAGTTCGGTAATAATGGAACTCTCGCTGGAGAGTAATTTCTTAGTTACCTTTAATGTAAATAGTGTAAACTAATCTTAATTTGTAAATAAAGTATCTTAATTTAACCTGATCGTCATAATTGAAAGAGAAGTGTGCAGTATCATCATTGAAGACAAATCCGTAGAACATCTCCCAGCGCAGAATCAGCAGTACTTACCGAACCATGTAGCAAGTGCAAACCTGATTCATCTATAATATCTAGTCAAAAGTTTGTCTAAATATTAAAAATCATTCTAATTTTTGAATAAACTCTTAAATAAATTTAGTTTTTGAGATTTATTTTTCTTACATTTTTATATTATGAGGCTATTATTATATGAGCTGAAAACCCGCACTTCGCTACGAA
The DNA here is from genome assembly GCA_907164885.2 of Dolomedes plantarius. Taxonomy (NCBI): domain Eukaryota; kingdom Metazoa; phylum Arthropoda; class Arachnida; order Araneae; family Dolomedidae; genus Dolomedes; species Dolomedes plantarius. The sequence continues at coordinate 35,327,386 of OU015501.1, forward strand.
GTACATTTAAATTAAATTCAACGGTCAATGTATGCAATTAATGCCAATACATATATATATATATATATATTTATAATAAATACGACGATCAATGTATACAATTGATGTAAAAAAATACATTTCTAAAAAAATCGTAAGGGATATTTTATATACAAAATAATGTAGAAGAAAATATTCAGATTAAATCTAATAGGTCATACTAAAGAATGAAATACAGTTAATTTAGTACAGTTTGAAGAACATATCTTTTACTGTATATATACTGAACATATTTTTTTAGATAATGTCCAATCGTCTGCCGCATTAGCAAGAAATGAAAAATATTTTTTTTGTCTATTTCGTTGTTAGGACTTGACGATAAATTTATTTAAAGTACCAGAAAAAGAAATCACGTGATCAGCATTTAATCACGTGCATTTAATCAGCATTTAATCACATAATAAATTAAATTCTAAAAATTAATATTTGAAAATTCACCAAAAATCAGAAAATGGAGGTAAAGATTCGAAAAAGATCTCATTTTTATGAAATTTTTATGATCTTTCTGGTGCTATAATTTTTATAACCCTCAATTTATTATTTTAAATGAAAATTCATTGTAAAGGATTTTTTATGATCTTTCTCGTGATGTACATTTTATAACCCTCAGATTATTATTTTAAATGCAAACTTAAAAAGAGTTACTAAAACAGCTTAAAAATTTAATTGTAAACAAATCTAAGAAGAATTTTTCAAAAATCTTTCTTAGTGCACCCCTACACTATAAGAAGAATCGCCATGCAAAATTTCAGCACTTTAGGTCCACCGGTTTGGTCTGTACGTTGTATGTCAGTCAGTGAGTCGACTGCGCTAGAGGATTCATTAGACCTCGATTTAAAAGCCTTTTTCATGTCATTTTTGTAAAAAAGCTTGTATGAATGGTATATCAAGGGCCTGTTAGGTTTCTGTAGAACCTATGTACCCGCATATACTAATATTTAAATGGTTAAATATTAACATACATATCTGTGTGCTTGCCCATATAGATAGGAAACCGTGTTAATAGAATATGCTGTATTGTATAGAACCAAAGAATACAGAACAATATATAATTAAACATAATTAACAAAAGTAGACCGCAATCCTGTCTGCATATGTTTAAAGCATTTTTAAAGATTTACTGCGATATTTTCTTTCTGCCATGCATTTTGTTCGAATGTTCAGTGAAATAAATCTATTAATTATTGAGTACTTCCAGTCAGTTTGGATCAACAGTAAATAGCCCAGTAGCATGCAATATTTCATTGCTGATCACTCTCTTTCTAAAACTTCGAAATGAATTTTCAGTTTCCTATACTTTAAAAAGTTTGCAACTTAAGAGAAACTTATATCTGAAACTTTTGGGAAATTGTTGAAAACATTTGTGCTCATTTTCTCTGAGGATATGCAACTGAGGAATGCCTAAATATTTAAATTTGCTTCAAGCTGGATTCCAGGTTCCAATTGATATGTATGAATTCGATAAAGTGAGTAACTGATATTCTGTAAAAACTAAACTCGATATTTTAAAAGAGCATTTTTATCTTTGAAATAATCTTTCTTTTGAATGCAAAAAGTAGGTATGTTCAATTTTTTTTCTCAAATGATAGAAAATTTATTTTATCCTTAATAAATATATACCCACAAATATACTGTATTACCAGACAAGCGTTTATGCAAATTCTACAATTAATATTCCTCATGGATGATTCTATTTCCATATAGATTATATTTGGTAGAAAGCGTTGAATATGCTAATTAAATTAATTTTTTAAAACAATTTTATAAGAGTTATATGCATATATGTTTTAAATAAACGATGAGAAGAGCCCAATGGAGACGCAAAATATAGGGTAAATAAAATAAAAAATAAAATAATCGTTTATAATTATAACTGAAAAGAACTGATTAGCACATCTGCAAACCCCAAAATAAACTAGCGTAACACTGGGATAATTTTCATTAATCTACGAGAGCTTATGAATTTCCAAATTTTAAATATAACAAAAGCATTAAAATTGATATATTCATTAAAATGGAAACCCTGTTCGCCTTTTATCCGAATGATATTAATATTTAAGTACTCTATGCATTTATGGTGCTCCTTATTCTGAGCGAATGTGAAGCAACAGTTCGTATGTAATCAATCCGTTTAATATATTGTCGTTGTGGTGTTATGTAGCAGTGCAGCGAGATTTAAAACCAAATTTTTCAACACATGGTACAGCTTTAATTCCAAGATTTTCATCATACTGCATTATGTACTTACATGAAGTATTTCAACCACAATGGTTTTACAGTTCACCTTAATCAGATTGCAATGTTAAGCCTTTACTGAAAAAATAAGAAACTAAAGTATTCTCAGTGTCTCATATCAATGCTAAATTCACGAGAGCCCAACACACAAAGCAATGAGGCATAAAATCGCTCGGGATCTGATAGTGACAAAAGAAATATTAGCGACTTTAATGCTATAGATATCATCTCACATATCGGATATTTTATCTTGCTCAATTCAAAGGAGATTTTTTTCTTCTCACAGAGTGTTTAATAGTTCATTTCAGTATCTGGTGCAATCAATAGAAGCAAAAAATATCGTATGCAAAGCGAGTGGATTCCAAACTGAGCGATTGAATTCAAAACTAAGGAATGATTAAATTTGTATGATTTTATTAATGCTTATTTTAGCCCCAGGAGACAGAATATTTCATTACCATTTCTAGAATTTTGGTGCTGGGAAAATTTCTTGGTGTCCAGAACAATCTCAAAATCGCATTAAATAATAAATTCATATTTTCTTGTTCTTTCTAAAAAACAACATTGACTCATTTTATTTAGTGTAGGAGGTAAAATATAAGTTGGATGGGGTTGTTCTAGATTCTTAAATAGATAAAAGATTTTGAGAGATCTTAATGAAGATCATGCTAACATTATGACTTTAACGACATGAAAACCGTTATGACTGATAAAGATCATGGCGCCTTTTCCTGAAATAACCCAGGAGACTTAATGACAGAATAAATCATTTATAGATAATTTTATTATTTGATTTAGTTTATTGTGTTAGCTTTATTTTATTCAATAAGTTGCTTAACAATTGCTTTTGTTGTGTAAACGCGAATAGATAAGAAATAATTCTTAGTGATATTCGTAAACTTTTTTCAATAAATTTTTGGCTTACTATTTAAAAAGGCTATCTATGAAATCGATTTTAAAATCAACTGTTTGTTCTATAATTAATTATGTAAAGTTATTTTAAGAATATGCAACTGAAACATTAATATTTTAGACAAATATATGAAGGGTATTGTTTAACAGTAGTAAGATGTTTATATCTATTTTAATTGCTTTAGTAAATATTAGATTATTCTAAGTATCAGAAAGCGCATTTAATGCGTTTATGAGAGTTAACATCATTTTTTAATTTAAAAACTTGTTATTTATGTCATCTTAGTCTATCAGAGGTATAAGTATCAGCGACATTATATCAATTCTGTAATGTTGGTAAAATCACAGCATGACCTGGGCTCGAGGTTTGTGGTATCGCGTTGACTGAGGGTGCTCGGACCGAATTCCGACACGCGCCATTAAATACCTTTGTGTCTAGGCCAGATATGAGCATGTTAAATCCATAGACGGGAAAATCCCTGTATGAGGTCAGAGAGGGTGCGATCCCCCAGATGTCTCCTCTGGGGTTACTCGGTCAAAATTGAGGTGGCAACTAAGACGGACTCCAACACTTGTGGTGCTATATAAACTGGAGACTCACACATCTGTCCAAAGCCTATATGGACCTAATCTCGAAAATCCTGCTAGTGTGCATTAGGAACAACAAAAACAACACACAACGACCCTAAATTTAATGAAATCAATGTGGAAAGACATCTGGAATATTTAGAATGACATATTTCTGCGTGGTAGAAATAATAAACAAGCTGAATTGAGGACATATGGGTTTAAATACCAGGCCAAACTTAAGTGCAAATCCAATGTATTACTTCTATCACTTTTAGTGCCTAGCAAACCCGAAGTAACTGATGTAATTATTCGAAGTTATTATACGGCATCAAAAAGTTAACACAAGAGTACATTTTGCAGAAACTTTCAAGCACGCCATGGTCATTTAACGCATCGACAACAGGTTACGAATATTCATGTCCGTAGCAGTGAAGGAGTTAATGACACTCTCTATCCGACTCAGTTACTTATCTCCATATCTGAATCTGCACACTAGTATAACAAGTTGATTCGTCTTCTGTCTCTATGATAGCAAATTATCCCTACTGAATTAAGCTTTTGATGAGAAATTAAAGATTACAAGACGTTGTAGTTTTTTTCATTTGACCTATCTTTTTATAACTGTCTTTCAGAGTTGTCTTTGATTGCAGGTCGAAAGATTTTGGCTCTTGCACCACTCTTTGTTTTGCATTAATTTCTGTTTTCCTTTTTTTTTCACATGTTCGCTTTCTACGTTTATGGTAATTCTAGCGTTTCTGTTCCGATTTTTCTTTTTAGTTGTATAAATGTGTTTAACCTACAGTATGAGTTATTTGTGGTTTTTTTTGCTTAATTTTAGTTTGTCTGAGCATATATATTATTTTCTAGAACCAAAGAGCAAATGTTAGTGCCCATTTGGTGCATGTAAAGAATTCTGGCATTTGATCGTCTCGCCAGATAAATCTCAGATGGGTTTTCCCGTTAAGACAAGACAAATCTACGTTACTTCAAGATTTGCACTTAGAAACAATCACAAATGTTAGTCTAAGATCAATAAATGCCCTTAATTGTATATTTCATAGTTGTGAGAAAAAAGTTGGAAGATAGTACTTTTTGGAGGTGAGACTATATAGCTACTAGTCCTGTGACGTCTAGTTCCCTTTGACCACCCAGATTGGTACATGGAAATGAGAGATCTTTAAATGATATATTTAAAACACATTCCATCAAACTAAAAAATAAGTAAATTAGTAGGATGATATTTTGCCCCAAATGGGAAATTATAAGGCATGTATGGTTATTATTTTTATAAAACTTTAACTTTTAGAGAATCAGTATACGATACTAGTTATGTTAAATTTAGAGTTGAACACATGAGCCAAATGTTAGGCAAGTCTTTGCTAACACAAATATATAAATCTCAAAGTTGGTATTAGTTAAGCATTTAAATTAAATAATTTTTTTCTTCCTACAATTTTCCGCAACATAATGTAAATTGCTAGACTGACTGAAATCTGCAATGCAGTTAAAACGCTAAGTAATTGATACCGTCATGAAGACATCTGACACTTTTTTTAGGAATTTTAAGTTAAATATTTACAATTAAGGGATATTTGAATTAATTCAGATTTATTTTATAAAGAAAATATAATCCTTTCCAATATTTATTTTATAGGCAAAATGTTTCAGGGGATCTGGAAATTGAAGGACTGAACGATATTTTGCTGGCTCATGTTATTTGGTTAGCGAGAAAACTATCGTATATTGATTTCTGGGGTGTACTAAGTACCTCAGGCGGTAAAATTGGAACTTTAGTGGCTGACAAATAACATTTTTGTAGAGAAAACGCATTTTCACAGGGGATAGTTGAACATTTTATCTAGCATTAAAGATTTAGATTTTTGAAACACCATCTCACTATTATTGTAAACTATGAATCAAAAATTGCATGTAGGGCAAAAACTCATGATTATATTTTCTCCTTTTGTCTCTATGCCTGAGGTAGGTTTATTTGCAGTTTTAATTCAATGAAGGATGAAAAAAATTTCTTTTCATTGAAGAAAAAATGTATTTTATAATGTAATTTTTTAAACATATCTGTCTTTACCTTTATAGTACATGATAATTGTACAATAATTTATAATTAGTGTGTAATTATCGCATTAATAAACAAATACAATTCTGATAATTAAGTTAGAGACAAAAATTACGGGAATACATTAACTGCAAATAACCTCGAAGAAATTCAGTGAGTTGATAGACCACATTTTTAGATATAGTCACAAAATTCAGATATGAAGTCGAGTGTTTCAAAACTTTAACCAGTTTTTCAAAGTAGTGTTCCTATTAAAAGATCATGCAGTACCAAAATTCGCTATAAAAATACGTTTTAATCTTCCGGTCTCTTTTCCTTAAAATGATCTTGAATGAACTGTAGAGGCAAAGATTAAGTACACCTACATCACGCTTATGAGGTCTATTAGTAGAAATTAAATTTTTACCTTTTCAACAGAGATCTTGTTCAATTTGTCAAGCTACATATTACTTAAACATTTCGTCATTGCCGTTTGCACTTTTCGGCATTAGTTTTATTCCATGCATACTTTTCAGCTTAAAATACCATGGTTACAAGCATCCATTACAATGCGACGAATGCAACTCTGATTCACACCTCTTGCTGTTAAAAATGTGTTAACGGTGGAACTTAAACACTTGGAATAATTCAGTCTGAAGAGCCATTTTGTTCTCGTTCCTGAATCAAATTAATGGTCGCAAAATAATTACGCTTGCGATACTTCACGAACATAATTAACCGTTGTGTCGAGGTTTTAAGAGCAGTATTCATGTATATTAAAATCTTAATATCGGAGGGCTCTCATTATTTCTATGAAGGGAGAAGCATATTGAAAATTTAAGGGCCGATTTTCAATATGCACTATGGTTGAAAAATATTTCATACACTCGCGAAACATTTGTGATAAGACCCGTATTTCTAATTAATCCATCCTCAAAATAAAAATTAAAATAAAATACTTTCTTTTAATTTAGAAAAATATTTTTCCTATTTCTTTCAACATATCCATAATATAGTTTTCTTGCGCATTACCTTTCTTTTCAGTTGTGGCAGTAATGCTAGCAAAAATTAAATTGGATACTTTTGTTTACGTTAAAAAGGCATTGACTTATTGCTATTGTTCCAATCTGAAGGACACTTTTTCTTTTGCCTAGTCACCACGAGATATGTTAGTTTCCTATAATGGGTACATTGTATATGTGAACCAACGTAGTACTTAGAACTTTCAGACTTTATTCCATAAATATTACGCGTTATTACCTTTATAGGTGAAGAAATATTCAAAAAGTTATTGTGTCCTCAGTACCTTGTCGCTAAGACTCATGCAAGCTAGACAGGCTTTTAAGCTTCCATAATAAATAAGATCTACATGAAATTTAATTAAGAAATAATTCATTAGTACATTTCGACAAAAGTTTAAACATACTCTTTTGCATTTGATACACGGGTCAGAATAAACAGCAGATCCTGTCTACTATCTCCTCGTATCACTCATCTCGTTTCCTGGTTAAGAACTACCATTAGCGCGTTCCTTACGTCACCTAACAGACCATCCTTTTATATCTTCTTTCGCGACTTATAATCAATTAAGAGCCATTCAATTAAGCGACAATAGTACACTTCTAGCGTGAGGAAATAAAAATGCAGATAAGTAACTAAACTTATAAATAGTGAATATTCCAACCACGAAGAAAATATAATTTAAGACCTTACTCTAGCATATCACAACATATAACTTCCGCTTAAAGAAATAACTTTACCATTTGTTATTACATATCTTGTGAATAAATAATTTCTAATGATTTAAAATTTACAAGGTTCCACGAAATAAAATTTCTTGTTTATTGCGTGTGGGATAGGAATATTTGGAAACAAAGAGACTAGACGTCCCCGAACAATAAGATGTAGTTCACCTATAGTTCTTCTTTGGAAATTTTTGAACTCTTTAAATTTTGTCAATAATAATTCATAACTGAAATAAGATATACCATGATTAATCGATTTCATTCGAGTCCAATAAAGTGTTTTTATTGAAAATGGGTAAATCTGAAGTAATTTAGAGGTTTTTTTGTGTTTACATCTTCCTTTAAACAACTGAAGAGGAAAATCAGAAATCAGAAAGTTTTCATTACTTAATATGAGATTTTGATCATAATATAGTTAATATATCATGAACCCTCTTTTTTCTTTATAATGTTTTTATCTAATTATGACAATAAATAATTCAGAATTTAAGGAGGACTTTCAGGAAATGGGATAAATCAAATTTACGTATTCCCCACAGAAATTCAAAATTATTTTTCTTGTAATATTTTCAATGATTAGCTGTATTTTTCAATATATTTGAATTTTCAAGTCCTGCTATTTTGAAAGAAAAAAATGTTTAACTAAGACGGAAATTAAAATTATGAACGGCACTACAGTACACATAATGTCTATTTTATTAGTTGTAATAGCCCATACAAATGCTATAAACACAGGAATATAGAAAGTCCTATCATTACGGCCATTTTTCCAAATTAATACTCAATTTAACTATTATTACTCATTAACAGACCATGAGTATCAATTAATGATTTTGTTTTATGAAGCACCAGAACCTAACTTTTATTTTAAAATTTCATTTGTTGAAATTTAGTTAATTGAAATCATATAAATTAAATATCAATCAACGTGCATAGATTTAAGAATATATTGCACAAAAAGTAAGCAATATTTTGCTGAATATATTTAAATTCTGTTTCATAACTATCCAAATAATTCCCGATATTTGCTTTTTCATGAAAAAGTTGTTTACTTAAGTACGCTTAATACTGTCAGAAACATATGAATTTAGGTTAATTTTTTACAAAAAGTTCACTTGTCAGACAATAAGAGGTATGTAATATAACTATATACCAGTGTGGGGAAAATATGTAATCTTATAATAAATAATAAAATCAATAATTAAATATTTATTTCATGTTAGTTATTAATAATTAAATAGATAGTGTTATTTAATTACAAATTATATCGTCAGTAATATCCCTATTTCTTCACATCACCTTTATTCAATAACCTACTAATACTGAAGAATCAATAACATGTAAAAGTCTGTTATTTTTATTAGATTTTATAACACACAATCACTGTATTTCAAGAACAAAAAATATAGAAATTGTTTTCCTGTTATTTCAACAGTCTGATATATTAGATAGATACATAAGTCTGATATAATAGAAAATATTCCTTAAATGGGGGAAGAAATGATAGATTGTGAATAATATTCAACAAACCAAGTATAGAAAGTCAGATTATCACGTAAAATATTTATTGATTATTCATTTATATGCAACCCTCACTGGTGAGATTACCCTTTTAACAATGTTTAAACATGTAATTAGGTAGCTATTTCGTCAACGGCGGTTGAAATTGTATCTCAAGTATAGTGAAGGCTGCCCTAATAAGATCAATCTAATTTATTTCAGTTATGATGCATTTAGCGTTGTAAAATATGTTTAGACAAGCTGAAAATGCACTTTTCTCGTAATAACTGAAAACATTGTCATGTTTAATCTTTAACGGCTAATAGCATATAGTCTAAGATTTTAGTATCAGTTCGTAAATTTTGCGAAAAATTTTTCCCCTAAGCAGATGATTATTATCTACAGATTTTAGATAACAAACTAGATGAAACTACCTAAACGACCTTCGCCTTTAAACACCATGTTTGTTGTCGCCTACATTATTTTGGAAGTACGCATTAGGATAAGCACTTTTTAGAGAAAACGTCATTCTTAATTTTTAATAATGCGAAAATAGCGAATCTAGTAAATTATACACTCATTGAAAAATTGTACAACTACAAATGATTATTTCGAGTATAATTTTAAACAGCAAGGGCAGTCTTTGTGAGACTTTGCCATGTTATAGTATTCTTTAATATTACTAGATGGCAAATGAGAATAATCGGAGTATTCCTTGATGTAATTGATATTCAATTGTACTACTGGAATCAATAGTTGTACAAAGCGACGAAGCACCAGTTAAGGTTGAAAAAAACTAAGAATCTACATTGTAACTGTTAGAAGCTAATTGCATGTCATCCGTCAGCATTAGAGTCACTCCCATCCCATTTTTATATCTAGTTAATATGTTCAACCGATTAGTTAACAATTTTTAAGCTCAGTGATTAATTAAAAAAATTGATGCGAGTAACATTGACTCCGATATTTCTTTCAAATGTGACCTTACATAGAATTTCTTTCTAAATATAATAATAAAATAAAATACTGTTTTGATAGCTTCATCATTTCATTTAGGTTTTGCTATTGATTATTATTAATTAGCATTATTTCGAATTAATTGTCTAGCAATTGTCTGTTAATTAGCATTTACTAGAATTATGGTTAAGCATTTTCTTTAGTATTTCAGTGTGATATTTTAAGCTTTCCAAATCAGAAGGAAGAAAAGATTAGAAATTTAAGTATAGTATTTCTCAACAAAGAGTTGATTTGCACGTGCTTTAACTCCACTCGACCTAAGGAAACCTTGTTCAGGTTGAAATACTTGGATATTTTGTTTAAATGTATTTCCTCTGATGACGAGTTTAATGACCTAAAAACAAAAGATAATGAATGAAATGACTATTAGTAGTTCCAGGATTTGAAAAATGCGGAATTTTAGAAAACATTAAATCTCTATTAATGCCTTGTGAACTCAATTCCTTTCAAAATATTACTAATTATACCCACCGAGATTTTAAAGATTGTTACCCAATGAACAAAATACTTTTCACAAAAAATATTTTTTCATGTTTGATCCGAAACAGTTGTGTAAAACTTTATCTCAATTTCGAATAAAATAAAATGTTGCAATATTTTTTAAAAGATTGCCAGTAAGTTAGTTAAAGACACAATTTTTATTTCGTTTTAATGCAACTTTGATTTATAAAGGGTTTAGTTCGCATGTATTCAACTAATACCGCAGATGACGTTAAAATTGAATTCATAATATAATTCATAATTATAATGTAAATTCCGATATCTATTCTTAAAACGACTTAGATAAAATAAACTTGAAGCTTGATGCAACTTTGATTTATAAAAGGTTTAGTTCACATGGATACCACAAGTACCACAGATTTAGAAATACTACAAATGACATTAAAATATGAATTTATAATATAATTTATAATTATAATGTAAATTCAGATATCTATTCTTAAAAAGACTTAGATAAAATAAACTTGAAGCTTAAAACGAAGATTTTTAATTCTTGAGATAAAAAGCGTAAAAAATTGATTGGTGTAAAGATTATAAAATAAAGTTATATATCATTGAACATCACGTTTAAATTTAATATTTTTCTATAAGTTAAATATAAAGTTTTCTATTACAATTATATTGATATCTCCCATTTAATATTTATAGGTTATATTTGCATGTCAGTGAGAGGTTTTCGTTGAATCTTAAGTAAACATTTTGTCCTTCTCTAATAGCATATTGCAAGCATCAAGAAAGTTTCACTTCTCAGCAATGGTCTAATTAAAAATATGCTCGATTTTGAAATTTGTTTTCGTTACGTTGTACATCAAAAGGAGAGACATTGGACACAAGCAAGGCAGAAATCCTGATAAAAATTTAGTTTAGTCTCAACGTATGTGTGCATGGTATTATTTCTTACTAAAACATAAGAGTACTGAAAATAAATAATAAATAAAGGAAAAATAAATAAAATTTAGTATATAATACTGAAAATCTAAAATTTAAATCCGGCACAAGGATACTTTTTTTTAAGGTTACGTACCCCTTTTTTATGAACTTTCGTATTTTGGTTTAAATTTTTGTGGTTTAATGAATTATTTTAACTGCGAATGTTATTTTCATAATAATATTTCTAAAAGCTATATTTTTGGTATAAATTGATAACTATTTCTCAATAACCTGAATATAATACTTTTCAATTATATGTATATTTGCGCCATATAGAATATAACATTTTTCTATATACCATATAGAATATAATATTTTTGTATATACCATATCTCTGCGATAATATGAAATATGGTATTTTATAATTGTCAGGAAATTTTAGTTAGATGAAAAGGTTCTTAAGCATAAATATAATTTATGAAAAAAGTTCATATATTTAGGTTACAAAAATTTTAGAATAAATTATTTTATTTGGCTCTGATAAACCAACAACTCTGATATTCGTTCTGCTAGAGGTTATTAAAATACTTGCACTAACACGGAAAGATGTTCGCTTAAGAACAAACATGGGCTCATCCAAACAATTGAAATTAGCATGAACACTGAGATTCTTCAAATATACAATACAAAATAAGGCAAATTATTATACTTTACTTTTTATTGTTGATTTTAAGAAGTTGAGGGCTCTTGTTATGTGTATAACACAAGTTTTATGAATGTACTAATTAAAACAAGATGTTTAAAGGTAATGCCAAAAAAGTAACTAAATATAAGCTCATTCGTTGTGTAACATATAAATGTATAATTCAAATGCACCTCTCTTAAATAATTATACTTGTAGTTTTGATACCAGTTCTTGATGTTCGCGACGCTTCAGGACGCAGTGCTTCAGAACGGCTCTCTAGAAAGAAAATAAGTTTCAGATATGATAACTGCATAGTATTTACAAGAAGAAAACTCTTCAAAAGAGTGGATTCTACATAGTTTTTGACTACATCATTATCTTAAACAATAAAATATGCATTTAAAGTTGCTACTTTTCGAGTTTGAATTTTATACTTGCAACAATATTTTGAAAAATTTTTTCCAAGCATTTTTAAAAAGTCCCATTGCCTTTATTCCGATAAAGGGATCACTTTCGTAAATTATTTCATCCTCTGAGGGTATAATGGCTATTTCCTCAAGTACTTTTAAACATTTGTTCTCACCTTCAGACAGCAATAACATGGCTTGGAAACCCAATCCGCAACCTCCTATTTTCTGAACTTAATGTGGGCTATTCTGCCCTCCTAAGCATAAAAAACGCATCTCAATTTTGTTTCCATTTTTACGGTTTTTCTTGTTTGTGTGCTACCTGACATTATTCCAAAACCAGAAGGCCGTATCTTATTTAGAAATAGTAGAAAATCATTAATTAAATAAGATGTATCTCTAAAAACTTTTGAAGTCCTATAGCCCAGTCAAAATAGGTTTTATGGCTAAAAAAAATATGAAAGTTTTGAAAATTGGTGGAGATGTTTATTTGGGCATACAGTTGAACATACTAAAAGTCCCCACCGATCAGACTTGAGCTTTCGCCGCCATCTTGGAAAATGTGTAGACTTTTTTGATTTTTTGCAAGTAACTTCAGAAATATTAATTTTATGTAAAAAAAATTGAATTCAAAAATTGAAGAGCATTAAATTATGAACAAAAAATTATTTACATTTTTTATAAGTCTAACACGAACAAAGATAATTGACTTTGAAAATAGCGAACAATCACGAGTAGCACGCGGATGTGCTGGTCATCTCCATCGCGATGGGGGAATGACCCGCGGATGTGCCCCAAAAGTCTTGCACACTCACGTTTGTCAAACCTCTGCATATCAAAGCTCGAGATAAAGTTGCAGCAACATCCAATCCATTGTTATCAGGTTGTATTGTGAGTCTCGGTGGATTCTATCTTTTTATGTCATACTTAGGCTGCATTGGGTACGTAATGGCTGGAAGTGAGTAAAAATAAATACTAAATTTGATGTATGCAACTACGTCAGTAAAAAAAAAGTGTTGCCTGGCCATGCATACGCTAGAAAAATCCTAGCTCATTTATTTACACAAACAGCTTTAGCAAAAATAATTTTTGACGCCATGGACATATCTGATTTCTAAAGCAGTAATCTCCATGAGTTATTTAAAGATTTTGAAGGTCTTTTTTGTGTTATTGTAAATAACTTGGGAAATATTAACTTTAAGTAAAAAAAAAGTTTTATACAAAAATTTAAGAACATTAAATTGTGTACATAAAATATTAAATAAACTTTGTCGTAACCCTAACACGAACCAAAATATTGACTATTAAATGCGGTTGATTATGAATGTAGCGTCGAAGTCTCGTTAAAGGCGTTTTCCTTTGAATTCTCTCCTCTCCCTCATTTAGGCAATCTTTAAACACAAGAAAATAGACTAATGTTTTTTGGTATGTAGATAATTTATCATTTTTTAATTTTATGAACGAATGTAATAAACATGGATTTATTCACTACCATATTTTCATTGTATTTAATTTTTTAAGCTTACCTACTTTATGGTTGTCGTGTTTTTTTCGGTACGGGATTGTTCGCGTCGTCAGTGTTGAAAAGATCGTCTATGGGTCAACTAGTACCACCTCATTCATCAATTCCTTTTATTGGATCCTCATGATCTACAGTGCAATAACTGAAATGGGGTATGTCATTGTGACATGCCCCATTGCAGTTATTGTAGGCCGCTATGCAGTTGATGCTTGCTTTACGATACACGCATCTTTCTCCCCAGTCAGTCTTACAGTTGTGAAACACCATGCTTAAAACTGAAATGGGAGCCACTGCATCCATAGTTGTGATGGGCACGAAGGTTTTCTTTTGACATTTCCAGCCCACACTTCAGAATTCTACTCATTCCCAAACCACTTTTGCACTTGGTGATACAACCGAAAGGAATGTCACAGGATGCCTCTTCAGTTGAGGGAAGAGACGAAATATATGGCTTTATTTTAGTGACAAATTTTGCGAAGCATTTGTACCCAAAATTATTTAGGGACTTTTCACTGGGATGTGCTCCATACCAGATCAGAAAAAAGCATTCTCCTGCTTAAGCAACATCAGTATGCGATGAGTTGCATTTATTAACTACTGTCACGTTGTGTTCCATATCTTTTCTTTGGAACATTTTTATACAATTTTTCTTTCCTTTGTTGAATGCTGCAGAAGTAGTATCGCATCCACTGAACGCATGGAGAAAAATGATACTTTGGTATGTCCCGATGATTGTATTTTATTTGACGAATGTATTTTTTTCCTTGCTTTCCCTTTGCATGTTTTGACAAGGAAAATTTCTTTTCTGTAGGAGTGAGAGCTGTTAATAGAACCAGCTGGTCAACATCTTCACCGATGATTACAAAGATGTTGTTACCAGAACATGTTTCATTAGATGCAGCATTTACAATGAGAATGTCGGCTTTGTCATTACACTGTCGGAATCGAATCCCACTGTTTTCCAGCTCAGCTGATAGGATGTTGATCAGTTTGCTCTTGTTTTCATTTGAAAGGAACTGTTATTGTTGAACAGTAACTCGCATGCTTCCATCAAAACTTATGTCTACAGATTTTATCACAATAGACCGTAGATTTTCTTCCATTTTTTTGTACTATTATTGTTGTTGGATTAGCCATTAAAAACGACTATACAGCTGGTCCCATAATGCATTTTTATATAGTTAACTTAATTTGTGCAAACATCTGAAAAAGTTAATTGTGTTCCCCATTTGACACGGTGTAGGAGAAAATCACCCTCCACGATGTTGACGCAGTTCAGGAGGTTAAGGTCTTTGTTTGGAACTTCAAAAGCATCGTACCTAGTCAATGTCGTTGTCCCTCGCATGCCAGCTTCATTAAACAGAGCAAACGTAAAACGAGCTAACTCATATTCAAAATAAAATGCTAGTCGTTTCATCGTCGTTTTGTTTAACAATCTGTATGCTCTGGAAAAGCAACAATGGGTTTACTAATGTATTGAAACCGTTTACTTTCACCGTACAATTGACGGTGATCAAGCTTTCATAAGCTTTACCATTTCAAAGTACTGAACCCAGAGGGATGCAGTTGGGCCATTCTCTTTCAACTGTTTCAAAGTCTTCCTCATTTTAATCTCGATGCCTCGTATATGAGTATGTTCGTTTATGGTTTCTAGTGATAGTAGTTCAGTAGCAAAATCTTTAAACAATTTATGTAGATTATTGCTTTTGAAATCAGATATATCCATAGCGTCAAAATTTATTTTTGCTACAGCTGTTTAGGTAAATAAATAAGCTAAGTTTTTTCTATCGTGTGCATGGCCAGGCAACGTTTTTTCTACTGACTTTGTTGCATACATCAAATTTAGCAATCATTTTTATCCACTTCCAGCCATTTTGTACCCAATGCAGCCTAAGTATGACATAAATAGATAGAATCCACCAAGACTCACAATGCAACCTGATAACAATGGATTGGATGTTGCTGCAACTTTATCTCGAGCTTTGATATGCAGAAGTTTGACAAACGTGATTGTAAAGTAAGACTTTTGGGGCACATGCGCAGGTCATTCCCCCATCACGATGGGGATGACCCGTGCATCCTCGTCCTAAGCGTGATTGTTCGCTATTTTCAAAGTCAATTATCTTTGTTCGTGTTAGACGTATAAAAAAATGTAGATAATTTTTTGTTCATAATTTAATGTTCTTCAATTTTTTAATTCAATTTTTTTTACATAAAATCAATATTTCTGAAGTTACTTGCAAAAGAAAAACAAAAAAGTCTGCGCATTTTCCAAGATGGCTGCGAAAGCTCAAGTCTGATCGGTGGGGACTTTTAGTATGTTCAACTGTATGCTCAAACAAACATCTCCACCAATTTTCAAAACTCTCATACTTTTTTTAGCCATTCGTCAAAATCGGGTCTATTTTGACTGGGGTACTAAGGGAATTGGCCATATCTCAATTTTTATTTCTCAGAAGAAAAAAAATTGAGATACGTCTTTTATGCGTAGGAGAGCAGTATTGCTCTATCGAACCATACCCTTATACAGAAATAAAAGAAAAAACCTTAATATTTAATTATAATTATAAGAACTAGAAAGATTCCATTCGACTTTCTAAAGCAAAAACTAATTTCAAAACTGTAGTAATTTTGCATACGCTGATATGTACTAATCTCCCCTCTCCTATTTGTTTTTTGTCTAATATTCTCGGCTCTTTCTACACTGCTCAAAACAATTAGGGGAGCACATGGTTTTAACGAAATTACGCAAATACTTACACCGATAAGTAACATAAAATAAATCATCCATTATTCATCCATAATAAATCCTCCATAATCATTTAAGCCTATCAGGAAACAGAAGAAGAAAACTTCATATGCAAATCAAAGTTCACCAGAAAAGAACATAAGGGCGGAAATCGGGATGTTGCAGAAACGTCTGTTTCACTGCCTTAACTGTGAAATTCGATTGCTCAGTTATTCTTTTTGAGAAAAGGTGACTTGAAAATGTCTCAACAATGTGATTTACCGGAATCCATTGCATGGCGTATTATAGGCAGACTTGAATCCGGGCAAACGCAACGTAGTGTCGCAGACGCTGTTGGAGTCACCAGAAGTGTCGTTGCAAGGCTGTGGAATCGATTCCAAGAAACAGGGAATGTTAGACATCGACCAGGGCAAGGTCGGCCACGCGCCACTACAGCAACTGATGACCGGTATATATTGTTAACAGCTACTCGAAACAGAACATACAATGCTACTCAGCTGCAAAGACAGTTGCTCTTAGCAACAGGACGAAGGGTGTCTAGCCAAACAGTACGTAATAGGCTTCATCAGGGAGGTCTCTATGCACGTAGGTCAATGGTCTGCATTCCGTTGACTGTGCGGCCCGAAGAAGATGGGCTGCTGAACATCGAGATTGGGTGCAACATGATCGGAGCCAAGTGCTGTTTACAGACGAGTCCCGATTCAGTCTGGAGTGTGACACCCGACGTGTTTTGGTATGAAGGGAAAGGGGCACTCGAAATAACCCCACATTCGTTCGTGAAAGGTCACAATACAGAGGAGCTGGTTTTATGGTATGGGGTGGAATCAGCATATGTGGACGTACATTTTATTCGGAATGGTACTTTGACGGCCCGAAGGTATGCAGATGAGATACTGAGACCTCATGTCATACCTTACGCTGCAGCCATTGGAGATTCCTTTGTTTTCCAGCATGATAATGCCAAACCGCATACAGCTCGTCTTGTGGAGAACATGCTTGAAGCTGAAACAATCCAGCGTATGGAATGGCCAGCGTGCTCTCCTGACCTGAATCCAATCGAGCATGTTTGGGACGTACTCGGACGACGCATTGTTGCGAGACCAAGGCCTCCTTTTACTCTCCGAGAGTTGGAGATTGCACTTCTTGAGGAGTGGAACAGTATTCCCCAAAGTCTTATCGATAGTATCATCGCATCCATGGAAAACAGGTGTGCAGCAGTCTTAGCTGTTCGAGGAGACCACACGCCATATTAAAAATCTTGTATCATTTCTAAACAATACTCTTTTTTATCGCTTACATGTAACCACATTGTTGCCCTAAATCATCTTTTCATGTTTTTTCCATATTTTCAAGGAATTAAAGCTTAATTACAAATTTTTTACGTCATTTTTTCTGTATTGTGCATTGATACGCGTTCTAGCATATTGAAGCGAAACGTGTTCAACTGGCGTGGTATCCGAGTGGTCTAAATTAGCAGGCCAGAAGTAACGAAAAACTTAACATTTATATTATTAAGTGAAGCTAGAACATATAATAATTAGAATATTTTGTATAGTGGCTTTTTATTTTTCTTTTGTTGCTAAATTATTAATTTGAGAAATACACTTTGACACATGTCTGAGAATAACTAAAGGACACGAACTCAAATTTAATATCTAATGTTACCATTTAATTTCTCTTAATAGTACTTAACATGCTGCATCAAGACTATGATATTAGAAAATATATTTACAAAGTCGAATTCCATGTCACATATATATACAAACGTAACAAGAGAAGTGTTGGTTAGAGCAGTTTACAGTATCACCAGACTGGTGCAAACGATGTTAATAGCGACAACTCAGGCTTCAGGGAGCAGAAATCTCCGCAGTCGCTCTAACCCAGATGTTACAGGGGCTGTCTCGAAAGAAAACAGAGTCTCTCCTATATACCCAGTTTGGAACCTCCGCCGGTGGCGATTAGAGAAAACACGAGGAATTTCGTGCTCGCAGGCAGTCTGGGATGCGGTGACATTTTTCTGAGGGAGGGAGGTGGCGTTTCGCCGATTTAGTCGGTGAAGATCAAACTGGGGCTTAACCAGCAGAAAACCAGGCACGACGACTCTGGCAGTGAAGATAGCCTTTTAATCCTCACAGAATTTTAGAATGTTGTGCAAACATGTGGGAAAGTTTTTAATTCCTGCATCTGTGGACGGGCTTCTTTGCAGATCGTGAGAACCGCACGTTACATCCGTGACGTCACATCTTCCTCCATACCCGAGGAAACTTTTCGTCGTAGATGAAAAGTTTTTTTTTCGTCGCAAACAGCATGTCCCACTAGGAATCACATTGGGCACAGTTTGAGCTTGCATACAGAATAGATGTCACAAACACAGGAAGGTGTTTTAACAATAAGCACCACTTTCAACACTCAAGTTGCAAAATAAAAAAATAAACAAAACACATAACCAAAATTTTGAAAATTAATAAACCATTAAATTCGCGTTCAGTGCAGTTATTTTGTACGGGCTGCCATCCTCAATGTAAAACACTTAAATTCTATAATGCAATATGCATTTACTGGTAAAATAAAATTAAAAAAAAATTATAGCTATACTTATAATATGCACACAAAATACAACAATCATATATCTTTCTAACAAGTAAGGAACTAATTCAATGACACTCTATACACTGTGTACTTTGGATTTACAATTGAATTTCTTAATTAGTCCAAGGCGACACGGCTGAGACCGTCCGCATTCATGTTTGATTTTCCTGATCGGTGCACAATTTTAAAACTATAAGGCTGTAGAGCCAAGGCCCACCTCATCAGTCGGGGATTTGTACTGGCATTGGTTCTAAGCCATACCAAGGGATTGTGATCGGTCATCATGGTAAATTCTTTTCCATCCAGATAGTAATGCAGTTTTTTTACTGCAAATATGATATTCGCGCACTCCTTTTCAGTAGTACCATACCGCTTTTCCACCTCCATGAATTTCTTACTCAAAAATAAAATGGGGTGTTCCTCATCTCGTTCGTTTCTTTGTGACAAAACTACCCCCATGCCCGTATCAGATGCACCTGTTTGAACAAAAAATTCCTTTCCAAAGTCCGGCGCATATAGAATTGGCTTATTCGTGAGTCTCCCTTTTAACTCAAGAAATGACTTTTCACAAGCCTCGCTCCAAATAACTTCCCCCTTCCTAATCTGTCCTTTCAACGCGTCCGTGACGGGAGCGGCAATACTAGAATACATCGGTATGTATCGGCTGTAGTAACCAGCAATACCTAAGAAGGCGCGGATTTGAGTCTTGGTTTGCGGAGTTGGAAAGTCTAAGATACTTTGGATCTTTGCTTCGGCCTGAGACCCACACCCGTTTCCTACCATGTGACCCAAATATTTGGCATGGTCCTGAGCGAAACGACACTTTGACTGCTTAATAGTCAATTTTGCTCTCGCTATTCGTTCTAGCACGCGATCGATATGTTTGACATGCATTCCCCAACTATCAGAAAAATGGCAATGTCGTCTAAGTACGGAACGGCAAAAGCTTCGCAACCGCTTAATACTTTGGCCATTAATTTACTAAAAAAGTATGGTGCGTTGGATAACCCAAAACACATGCGTAATGGGCGGTAGGTCCCAAAACTGGTACAAAAGGCGGCAATCCTCTGCGCCCTTGGGGTTAAGGGTATCTGAAAATATCCCTTAGCCATATCTAACAGAGTGATAAATTTAGCCGAGACTATCTGTTCAACTCTTTCTTCGATGTTGGGTAAGGGGAAATATTCCGTTCGAATCAGTTTATTTAGGCGGCGATAGTCCACACACGGACGGGGGTCTTTCCCCGGTGCTTCTACCAAGATCATAGGAGAAACGTAAACGGATTCACCGACTTCGATGATACGTAGATCTAACAGTCGTTGTATCTCGGTTTTCAAAATTTCATTCTGCCTATGAGACGTTCGATAGGGTTTTGACCTCACTATCTGGTCATTAATGAGCTCGGTGTCATGTTCCACTAAATCCGTCAATTCCGGGTTATTTGAAAAAATTTAGAGTAGTGGTTTAATAGTTCCTGTAACTGATCTATTTTCGGAGGTTCCAGATGTTCTGTTAGATTACTAATTTGCAGGACATCTTTAAAATCATAAATTGTAGGTTCGTTTTCTACCCAGGGGAAATCTAATTCGTCATCAACCAAAACCTCTTCCTTCTCCAAATTAAGTAAGTTTATACATTCAGGTCTTTTATAATAAGAAGTCTTCACCATGTTTATATGGTAAATTTGAGTTCGTTCTCTTTTTCCTGGTATCTCTACAATATAATTAGTCTCAGATATTTTATTTATTACCTTTCCCGGCCCGATCCAATGTACCGCCAATTTATGGGGTTTAGTGGTTGCTAAGATTAGAACTAGGTCCCCTTCCTGGAATTCCAATTTGATAGCGTTCCTATCGTACCATAATTTCCTCTTAATCTGTTTATCCTCCATCGTGATGATAGCTAGCTCTTGACACCTTTTCAGCCTATTTATCAGGTTTAAAACATAATCTGTTACAGGGTTATTTTCATCCTCGGGATCCAACCACTGCTCGTAGAGCAAAGTTTCGGGAGTTCTCAAATTCTTCCCGTGTATCAATTCCGCCGGGTTAAACCCGGTACTCTCAGGGGTTACCGTTCGCAGGGCGAAAAGCGCCGACGGGAGATGCTGTTCCCAGTCTGGTTCCGACTCTATGCAAATCGTTCTCAAAAGCCGCTTGATGGTCCGGTGAAAATGTTCGACGGGGTTGGTATGGGGGTGATGAACGAAACTATGAGTGACTTTTATTCGGAGCCTTTCGAAAAATTCGGAAGTCAGCGCACTGGTAAAAGATGTCCCAAGATCGCATTGGACTTCCCTCGGAAACCCCATTCTATTAAAAATATGGAGTAGGGCATTTGTGATGGTTACGGAACCTATATCCGACACAGGGATTGCTTCAGGGTACTTTGAAGCCATGCAAATCGCAGTAATCATGTACCTGTTCCCCTTTCCTGACGAGGGCAGCGGTCCGCATGCATCAATATTAATTTTAGTAAACGTTTCATGAATCACAGGAACAAGCTTTAAAGGGGCTTTTTTCTTTTCATTTCCTTTACCTGCCCTCTGGCAACTATCCCATGATCGAACGTAATTTTCCATCTCTTTAAAAAAACGGGGCCAATAAAAATACCTCGCTAGTTTATCTTTCGATTTGGTACTTCCTAAATGAGCAGAGGTTCCCTCATGGCATAAGGCCTTTACCTTGCTCCGCATCTCCTCCGGTATTACTAACAATTTTACCAAGTTCCCCACTTTATCTATCCGAGTCTTCAACAGTAAGTCGTTTTCAGTCGTGTAGGTGTTTCTATTTGGTTCGTCACGTACCAGTGCTAAGGTAAACAACTCTTTCAGACTCTTGCAGTTTTGATGCGCTTTCTTAAATTCGTCATGACTGACCTTAAGAAGCGACATCTCCAGCCCTAACCTTTCCACGGGTGGAATAATAAACGGCTCTATTTGATTTTCATCGTCCGTAATTTCTATGGAAACCGTTTGCTCCTGATCCTTTTTCTACCCTACCCGGGAACCTGTCTCCTCACCCTCTTCTGCCTTCTTCGTTTGCGAACGAGTTTGTACAGCGTTTATCCTTTCCGCGTTCTCGAAATCATAACTCAGCCTTTCTTTAATAAGAGCCGCGGTCCGGTTCCTCAGAAGATACCTGCCCTCGTCTAAAATATCCTCACAAACCGCCGCTTTCCTGTGTATTTTCCCAAATTCTCCTTCGATTTCCACAACCGCTAAGGGTAAGCAAATGTGATTAACATCTAACGGCTGTTTCACCCAGAAGTTCTCTTTACAGAACGAATTTGGGTCCACATACTTCCTACATACCACGTCCAGGGTCGAACCCGTATCCCGTAAGATGTTAATTTTATGCTTATTTACAAATCCTTCCCTTAAATAAGGATCTAATAATTTGGGCTGATTTTTTCTTCCAGGTTATTTAGGGTATCAGACCTTTCTTTTTTCGCATGTGTAAGTTGGGGGCAGTTTGATCTAAAATGTTCGGTACTCGAGCTATTAAAACACCTTGGTTTTCGAGGTTTCTCAAAATGAGCTACATATCTATCTCCGAACCTTTTCACCCAATGATAACTAGGGTTCTCCAATTCCTCAACCTGACGAAATTTTGAAGATTCCACTCTAAAAGGTTTCGACCCCTGTTTTTTTCTGTCCTTTCGCACGTCATCATAATTATCTAATTTCTCGGTTAGTTCGGAAATAGATTTCAAGATTGGCCAAGCATCGATGAAGTGATCTTTTACTTCCATGGTTACGCGTTTTTTCACTTGGTCCACGACCAGTAATTCTTTTAAGGATTCAAAGTCGCAAATTTTTAACCCCTCTAACCATCCCTCTAGATAATTCCCGATTTCAAAAGAAAACTCTTTCCAGGTACTTTCCGTTTTTTTCTGGTGTTGTGCAAATTTTTGCCTAAAGGTCTCTGGGCTTAATTTAAATTTTTGGAGCAACAAAGATTTTATGTGATCGAAATTCTCCGCCTTCTCGCCCGACTCGCAAGCTATCAGTTGCACAACCTCGAGAGGTAACAGACCCAATAACACTGACACCCACTCTTCCTTGTCTAAATTCGCCCTTTTCACTTGCCGTTCAAAAAGAACAAGATACAGGCTAATGTCCGATTTTTCTGGTTCGAATTTAGGGATCAGTTTCTGAAAATCGGGGTAAGATTTCCTGGTATTAATCTGGGAATGTTCAAGAGTCGCAACACGAATCTGAGCTGTTAGGCACAATTTTTCAAATTCGAAAGCTCTATGTTTTCCCTCTTTCTCCATAGCAAAGATCCTATCTTTTTCCCTTTTCTCCTTTTATTTTTCTTCCTCTTCTTCTCGTAACCTATCTTCCATAATGGTCTCAAGAAGAACCCTAACGAATTTCTCATCATAATTTGAGCTACTCTCTATTAATTGTTTTAATTCGGTAATGACTAACTCGGGGGTTGGATGTTCTCCTAGTTCTCGTGCTAAAATCTGAAGATCAATCTTTCTACCTTTGCTTAGATAAGCCATTTTTACACACTATATTCCTAACAAATATATAAGCACAAATCAGGAAATTCAAAAAAACTCAAAACAACTAATACAGCATCAATTGCTCTTTCTTCGTGAACCCAAGTAGTTTACAAAGGAATCATACAAATAATCAAAAAAATACTAAAAATTTCATATAAAATACGTTTGCTTAACTTTTCAAAAAAATGCAATAATAACTTTTCCAATATCAAAACATTAGTTTAACCTTTTCAACATTCAATAATAACAATTATCATAAAAGAATAACACTTTTCTCTATATTTTTCTTTTCTAACATAAGGTTAGTTTAACCTCACAAAATACCACCAAGTTTGATAGCAAAACCCTGCTAGTTTAACATTTTCTATCGTTACATACAACACAACGTATCAAAATTTCCAGTAGCTAAGCCGTTTATCTAACGCTTAATACCGCTACTAATATCACCAAGAAAAAAAATACAGTTTGTATCACTTTTTTTTCATACCAAAGAAAAAGGTTAATTTAACCTTTACCTTAACTTAATTCATTAACAAAAATCGCTAGCTTAGCATTCACACTTTACGTTAAAAAAAACACACTATTTTTTCCCAACAAAACAATTGCACTGATAAATCTTTTTCCAACAATTCCTCACACTTAACCTTAAAAAAAATTTAGCTTTTTCAAACAGTAACTTCCAAAGAAAAAGCAAAACCGAATGCAACTGAAGTGTTTGAAATTAGTGCTTACCCCGTTTTGCAGACTTCCACTGGTCAACGACCCCACACGGCACTTTTCCCTTCTCGCAAGGCACCCCCAGAACAGCTGATGACGTATCGCTCTAGACTGGACTTGGTTCCGTTTTCTCTTCACTTCCAGGACGGGACAGCGCTGGCGTCAATGATCGTACACCCAGGGAAAAGGGTTCTCCACTTCGACCGCAGGAACAGATAACCAGAATTCCGGAGCACTATTTTGCTGCTCCCCCTTTTGACGATTCCCTGCTGCATCGCTGAGTAATAAACTTCTGCTCTACTTCTCTTAAGAGTCCGGTTTCATCCCGAAAGCTGGCACCAAAAGGGACTGAAACGAAACGTGTTCAACTGGCGTGGTATCCGAGTGGTCTAAATTAGCAGGCCAGAAGTAACGAAAAACTTAACATTTATTTAAACAAACGTAACAAGAGAAGTGTTGGTTAGAGCAGTTTACAGTATCACCAGACTGGTGTAAACGATGTTAATAGCGACAACTCAGGTTTCAGGGAGCAGAAATCTCAGCAGTCGCTCTAGCCCAGATGTTACAGGGGCTCTCTC
Source organism: Dolomedes plantarius (assembly GCA_907164885.2). NCBI lineage: Eukaryota > Metazoa > Arthropoda > Arachnida > Araneae > Dolomedidae > Dolomedes > Dolomedes plantarius. The sequence goes on from OU015501.1 coordinate 35,352,590, forward strand.
GAAAGAAAACGGAGTCTCGCCTATATACCCAGTTTGGAACCTCCGCCGGTGGCGATTAGAGAAAACACGAGGAATTTTGTGCTCGCAGGGTGTCTTGGATGCGGTGACATTTTTATGAGGGAGGGAGGCGGCGTTTCGCCGATTTAGTCGGTGCAGGCACGACGACACTGGCAGTGAAGATAGCCTTTTAATCCCCACAGAATTTTAGAATGTTGTGCAAACATGTGGGAAAGTTTTTAAGGCCTGCAGCTGTGGACGGACTTCTTCGCAGATCGTGAGAACCGCACTTTACATGCGTGACATCACAGCGTATACTATCCATTTTATGCCAATACATAGCTGTCTCGCACGGTTTTCTTAACTTCTTTGCTTGCTCCCCTAATTGTTTTTTTGAGCAGTGTATTTATTCCGTGTTTTCTTTACTCCTTTCTACTTCTCGTGGTAGCAATGTTATCCATCACAATTTCACTGTAGGGGAATGTCAACGCTCACTGAGTACTATTTGCCTACCTAAGCTTACTAAATCAGCGTTCCCTTGATTTTCTCCTCATGATGTAAGCAGTTTTTGCTGTCCAAATTCGAAGAAAACCTTTTTTGCTGCTAATTATAGGCAAGTATTATTTTTTTATCAATTTTAAGCTTATATTTTTTGTCATATCATTATGCTTTTAAAGAGATCTCACGATCTCCTTCACGTTTGAGAAATCGGGATTTATTTTACCTCAGTACGAATATTTTAAATCGATGCTATTCTAACTGTGACAGTTCAGTCACACAAATTCAATAGATTTTTTTTTAGGAAGCTTCACTTTTCTTGGAATAAAACCAAAAAGTGTTCCCTTCCCGGAGAGAGCGTATAATGTCTGACTTTATAAATGCCTTAAAAATAACTAAGCATGTTCGGGAATTTAATGGGGACTTCCTGCTTGCAATGAAGTTTTGCTATTCATAGAACTACCAAACCAAGTAATGACCAGTATCAATGAACCTAAAATTTTTAGGGGGGCCTATGACAAGACCCCCCACTCACTCTGACACATATTTATAAAATAATTTCTTTTATAAAACTAAAGACTAGGGACGATTTTTGGGTACTCGGGCTTTTCGATCTCGTGGTTCCATAATTTTATATTCGACGTTAGGATATTCCATACTGAACCTCCCGTTACAAAGATGCTTACAACACCAAGCTTTGCTAAGATCTATTCCAATGAATTTTACGGGTTTTGATTACCTTACATGGTGTAATGTCCCGATATTTTTCTCGCATTACGACCATTTCATAGACAGAAAGGACTAGCTATCCCTTTGGCACAACTGTGCTCCACCTCCTGAATCTCGGGAGAAAAATCGAGAACGGATGTGAAACTGACCCTTAGAGTTATAGTCGCGCTGATTTAAAAGAAAGCTATTGTGGCCATATCTAGTAGCAATCACGAATGAAAGTTCTCTCATCATTTTCGATTTAAGGATTTCTGCATGTAAATTACAATAAATATTGTAAAGTAACGACTATTTATAGTTCTTGAGACTCTTCAATCATTTACTGGCCGGAATACGTGGCAGTGAAACTGGTAGATCATAACAGATTGCCACTGTTTCGAGTGTGGGCATAAATTCGATTTTCTGAGGGTTAAAATTATTTCCCTCGTTATTTTTTATTCACGAATTGATTTTCTAGAAAACTTTGATATAATTTCTAATGCCTTAGAATTGGTCAGGAACTGTTAGGCTTTAGTTTATCGTAAAATAGGATAAATCTTTTAATCTAAATCCATTTTTCATCATCCATTCCTCTATTTTTAAAATTATTAATTTTAATTTGTTTTATTCTTCCTTTTACGTCTTAAATTCCTCGTTCAAATTTTGTTTAATTTATCCATTGGATTAAGTTGTTTCTCGTGTCAATCTTTCTTGGCATGTCTTTGTTATTTATTATGCTATATACACGTTAAAGACTAAGTGCTATTTCTTGTGCGTTCATAAATATTATCTTCTTTCTTCCATTAACATATCAGTCATAGCTTTTGTCTATGCTTACATTACTCATGGATGGTCGTTGAAATTTTCTGTATTCTTTCTTCTATCATTTAACCTATGTTCTTTTCAATTATTATTCTTCCTTTTGGAAACAATTGAATATTTTGTGACCAAGTCTGAAGAAAAACTTCAAAATAAAGTTTAAACTACTTGTCAGTTTGTGAATTTTTGTGGGTTTAAGAAGATTTGATAGACAGGTATTCTCATTGTAAATACACATATCATATACACCTGATATTATACAATAAATAGGGATACGTAAATTTCGCATAAAAAATATCGAAATTTCGAAAAAAAAAATTACAGTCTATAAAATTTCTCATTTATTCACAAATTATTTATATATATATATATATATATGTGTGTGTGTGTGTGTGTGTAATTTTTGCATTTATTCGCTCATTTCGAAAATTTGTGATTTATTCGCCTTTTATTCATAAATACGAAAATTACGTATCCGCAATTGTATACCATTACCTTGTTACGTAATTTGCTGTTACTGTTCATCGTTGAATGAAGAAAACCTATACATTCGATACTGGCGGGCAAGAGTGATTATGCAGTTGACATCCAGTACATAGTTTTTACTTTTGATGTAATGTAATTCCTCTTCTGTTCTATTGTAATTTTATTGTTATTCTTCTGTTATTATCTCCAATCTCATTTATCTTCTCTGCATGAGGGTCAATGATGACCCTCATGCAGAGAACCTTATGCAGAGATCATGAGGATTATTATCGCAGAGATTATGAGGTTCTCTGCATGAGGGTCAATGATGACCCTCATGCAGAGAACCTCATGCAGAGATCAAGTACCTTGGCGATAACAAAAAACCTTTTTACGTAATAACCATTATTTTTCAGTATGGGGATATTAAGACAAATGCTAATAATATAAATGTTAAAAACATATTCACCCATATGATTGATAAAAAATTATGTGAAGCTGTTTTGTGTGGGAAAAAATAACTAAAAATTCCTACCAAATCTCATTTACTTGTTAAATACCATAAACATTCCTTTTTGAATGGAGCTATATAAAATTTATCTCCATAACGACGAGAAGAGAGAAATTGTAGATTTTTATTTTTGAGTTAATTAAGTCATGGTCCCCTGAAGCCTTCTTTCAGGGAAGCATGTGGAGGGTAAATTTAAAGCTGAGACGTGTTTGTTTAATGTGATCGTGAATTTCGGAGTCAGAATTCAGCGCTGGTGATTAGTGCACGGATATTAGAGAAACTTTACTCTTAGGCATAATGATTAGTACTAGCAGGAATAATGCATGCCTTAACACCTAAGTATTTCCTCTTTTGCGTGAATGAAGCGTTAATAAAATAAAATCACTTATTTGCATAAAGATATTTCTTTAAATAGTGGTTATTACGAAGTTCTTGAAACTAGAGAACATAACGAAAGAAAAGTTTTAAAGTAAGCTAGAATATTTTGTTACATTTCAATATCAGGTTGTTAAATGATTTTCCTTCTTTTAAATCACTTGCAACTATAAAAATAGGGGGAAAATATTGTTTTTATTTATGTATCATGATTTTTTAAAATATGACCTATCTTTTATTATCTTGGCACACATTTTCTGATTATCCGCTAATGTGAGAAGAAAGAGCATATCTTTTATTGTGGTTTGTCTTCCATTATAGGGGGATTTTTTTTGTTTAACATAGAGAAAAAAACGACAGACAAAAAATAATTATGTTTTAGGCTACAATGATTAAACCTTTAGCCTGACATTTTATATTTTAACGTATAGTAACTCAACTTGTTTAGAAAAAGCACCCGGAATATTGCTGTTAAGTCGTTGTTTCTTATGCCCCCTGTCTGGAATGTAATTCTAGACCAGATCCATATAAGCTTCGGGTTGAAGTGTGAGGCTCCGGTTTGAATACCACCACAAGGGTCGGAGTCCGTCTTAGCTAGTTGCCACCTCAATTTTGACGGAGCAATCCCAGGGGCTACATCTGGGGAGATCGTACCCTCTCCCACCCTCACTGACCTTCATAGAGGGACATTCCGGTCTATGGATTTAACGTGCCCATACCCGGCCTAGACACGGAGGTATTTAAGTGTGCGCTCCGGGATTCGATCCCCCGTAATATTACACTTATCGATCGAATATGTTTATTCTGGCCTAGATAGCCAAATATAATCATATGAAATTAACTTTTGTTATTTTCCTCTAGATCAGTGGTTCCCAACCCGTAAAAGTCTGCTGACCACTAAGCCAGAAATTGAACCATGTGCGGATCACCCCAGCCCCACCTCCACCGACTTGAGGGGGGGGGACCTTCCGGGGGTATGGGGGTATAGAATATCACTCAGGCGAAAGGGATGCAGGGTTAACATACTCACATTATTATGTATCATATTATAATAATAAAATAATTAAGTTAAACTTTTCAGAAATTTTAATTCAACACCTGATAGTCATCGGATATATACAGCCCATCTAGTTCAATGAACATTGGTTTCAAAATCCCCATTTATTTGACAACTTTTTTATATGTGGTGCTGAACCACTCCAAAAGCTCTCGTGGACCACCAGTTGGGAACCATTTCTCTAGACAGTGACCGAGTGGCAAATATGCCACCGTCGAAATGGCTTTCATTTATTGCCTTTTACTATGAAGGGTCGTAATTTAATATAAATTCTCCTTCAAGTTTATCCTCTAATAACTTGGTTGTTTTGGTTAAAGAACCCGATATCTTTGATCATTTCAGTCAGAGGAATGAACTATAACATTATAAAGTCATACTGCAATCCTCAATAATGAATTGCACAATACGTTAAACTAAGCTCTTAAATGTACGCAATTATACTTTCTCAATTATTCTAAACGATGTTCATACTAGAAAAAGCAGAGAAGAAACGTATTAGTAGATCTTGTCGATCTTAAATGCCTATTTTAAACTACGAGGAATTTTTCTGCCGAATTTTTTGTAGTTACACGCTAGTAAAATATATTTTTTAGTTCTTATTAGTCCTTATAATAGATCCTAAATTTACATTGTGAGAATTTTTCAAAGATTTTTTTGCAATTATTTTTTTTTTCAAAATTGATTTTAATTTTGTAGCAGGAGGGCATGCTTTTATATCCTGCAAAAGTTACTAATATTTTCAAAAACTACTAATATTTTAAAAAATTAAAAACTATTCAATGTTTTTTCAAACATCCAATTTTACATAAAAATTGAAAATATTGTATGCTTTAGGTGTTATCTTGAAGAAGTTCTAATAGGAAATATCATCATAGTTTGACACTATGATTCAATGTCTGAAAGCTGACTAATGACCTTTTTTAATTTCGTTATGGATCAAATTAACGTTTCAGAGAAACCGGTCACATTATATAAGTTCAGACTTCCTTACAAATTTGTCTTTGAAAATTAATAATAATTAAATTAGGGGCACAGAAACATATTCCCGATATTTATTCTTAGGGAAAATAAAATGTTTTATAACTGTTTGCTGTTGTTAAGACTTTACCTCCCTGGCCGGATATTAATGTTAATTTAGTTTTCTTCTGAGGGAACAGTAATTAAAGCTAAAAGAAATCAAGTCTAAACAGAATTTTAAAGCATTTAAAATCCTTTTTGAAAGGACATTAGCATTAAAAGTTCTTTTCTTTTGAGTTTAGAATACCGTATTAACAAATCGGTTATGTTGTAAAATTTATTAATTAGACTCTACTAAATCTTCATATGAAGACTTTTGCATGATAAATCAATTATTAGGAAATAATGTAAGGACAGAAAATTATTTATGGGTACTGCAATCTTAAATGGTGTCATCATCCATTTGATTTACGGAATTGACCACAAATATTAAGATTACATGCAGTGATCTGAGTAATGCATAGAATATTTACCAAAGTATTCTGAAGGACATAGAATTTTGAAAAAAAGCATAGAGCCCATATTTATAAACTACAAAAGCTAAATCACAGATATTCGGTCTTTGTCACTGTAAAATTAATATAAATTGATTTTAATTTAAACTTAAAATGTTTTGTTTAAATTTATGTAAGGGACATCTTTACATAATATGGTGAAGGATTTTAATGTTCATGCACTTTTTAGGTTCCAATTAGGACAACGTTTCTCTGATTTGTGAAAATAAGATAAGAGATCATTAATACCCGTCGGCGCAAGAATGAGCTAATTACCAAATGTGGCCAAATTAAGTTTAGTCATTTATATTTAAAAGTGTCTACAAATACCCTCAATTTATCCAATCATATATGCAATTGTAGTAGGACGTTACCAGTTAATAAACCATTTGAGTCTATATACATTCACAATTCATTGGGATTTTTAAAAGTTTTTCATTCTGTGTTTTTGTAATCAATGAAAGCGGGAAATAAATTTTATTAGTAACGTTTAAATTGGAAAAGATTTTTGACAAAATGAGACATAACTTTAAAGCATCCCTGTAATAATTTTAAAGGAGTCGATAAATTTATGAGCAAATTAGAAAAGGAAGGACTTTTTGAATTTCAAATCATTACTCCAGTACAATATTGAACCGACACATGTATGCATAAGATGCGAGTATAAATTAAAGTCATTAGCTTAAAATTATTTATTTAAAATATCAGTGCAAAGTAAGTAATAGCAGTTGCAGCATTTTAATAGTATTGGATAGATGATATTCGACCTACAAATTAGGTTTTATTCAATATTAAATTAATTTGAATCTTCTTTTGATAAATTTAAAACTTTCCCATGACAATACATTAAACTTCCAATTATACGGGAATTGATTCTCCTTCTATCACAAAATATATAAATAAATAAAACAAATTAAATAGATTTCAGGAAGAATACCAAGGTTTCAAACTAATAAAACCGACTTTAAAAAAAGTTTTTTTTTAAATTCATTTTTTTATGCGAAGGTGATAAAAACTGAGTGTAATGTATGGAAATATAATGTGAAATTATGTGTCTCTATTAAAATTTTACTATCAAATTAATTGATACTAAACCCACTATATTCAGATTATATGAACCTTCAAAATAATTTACTTCTAATGGTATGCAAGGGAATTTTAACTGAGCCGTATTTTCCGATTTTCCATGCGCACTAATGCATTAATTAGCACGAGTAATTGGGAGTTAAGCGTGTGTCTGCCTGCAGTTTTAACTGTAGAAATGATTAACTATAAAAGAAACTTATTTGAATACTATAAATTAATCCATTTCCAATAACAAGGTTTCATTCAGAAAATGTCTTTCTTAGAAAGTTCCTTCATTCCATACAGTTGCAGCTTTATTAATTAAATATTTTATATGGCATCTTTTACTTTCAGTTCATTTGTTTAGGTATATAAATCTCTGCTTAAGTTCTCTTGATCTTCACTCGCTTGAATAAAGCTTGATTTTGTCATAAATTCGAGCAAATTCTTTGAATTATCAATGCAATAAATATAAATTTAAAAGCACTTGTGTAAATAAGGTTAAATATAGGTAATTAGATCTTTTCATGTATTTCATTGACTATTAGAGTAATTTTCCTTCAGTATTTACGAAATTTTATTATAATTAAATTTTTCCAAAGGAAAAATTATACGGATATCACGCACCGCATAAGCAGTATTATTTATTTACTAAACTGATTTCGTATTTCATCGTTATTTTTCATTCTACATGAAAACGGCTTTACTTAAAGAAATATCGGACAATTAGGAAATTAGTCTAAAGGTTATAAATGCAAAATCAATAAAATCGAAAATATTTTAGGATTACTTCCTAAGCAAATCTGATTAGTCTAATAATTTCGCATTAAGAGTAAAGTAAAATCCTTAATAGTGGCTCTTAATATCCATGAACGTTAGTGTGTGTGTGCGATTGGGCATGTGCATATGCGGCTATATAATTTTCCGAAGATATTTGTGAAGCTCGAAGGCTCTCGAGTAGTTTTTCAGTATACTTAATGTTTTCTGAGAGATATTTCTTGTCAATATTTTTGGAGTAACACCAAAGTGGGTCTTCCATCTGTTTCAGGGTGGAGTGAAAAGGGGGAAAATTTTTTTATTTATTCCTGTATTATGATTTGCTGATACAATAATAGAACATCATCTATGCCAAAAATCAGTTGTCTACGACTTCATCTTCAGGTGGCGCACGATGTGAGAGGGTAAAAACACTCATTTTTAGTACTTCATTCCACCCTGAATTAAGAGTGGTATTATAAAAATTTTGTCACAAATTTGTTATTGTAGGTTTGTGTACTATACAGGTATTCCTCGAATTACGACCGCTAACGACCGCTACTTACGAAATTATTAAATTAAAAAATATATATTTTCTTCTCAAAAATACTGTCCTTCGAATGCACCGTACATACCTAGATGTATTACATAATTAAAAAATATGGTGTAATATTCTGCAATGCTGCAAAAATTTGTAGTTTCGATATCCACATGACAAATCAAAAATACCTTAATTGGCTTCAGAAATGGCTTCAGCTTTTCATTATATTAATAAAAGACTACAGCAATTAGAAGCAATGAATCCAAATAAAGAAAGATTCAGAAGTGTAAATCCTTGTATTCAGGAAAATCTGGCTTACTACAAGACAATATAGAAGAAAGTGAAGACGTAAACTGTTCAAACTACCTTGGATAACTTTGTTAAAGAAACTTTCAACGTATCTTCTGCCGCAAATTCTGAACCAATGGATTGTACTAACATAATAAGTAGTGATGACAAAGAATAATTTATGTCTTCTAAATACAATGAATTTTAAATTACGTATGAAAGTAAAAAATATATGTATGTGTATATACAAAAAAAAAATGTTTGAAACTCGACTTACGAACAACTCAACTTACGACCACTGTCTCAGTCCATATCTGGGTCGTAAGTCGAGGAATATCTATACTGCATTTTTTAAAATAATTTACCAACAGTTCTGACTAGATAACTTGCATTAAGGTTTAAACTTTAAGCCACTTTTAATTAGTGTTAAATGGATGCTGCAAGACTGGACTGGCGCCATTTTACCACACATCGGAAGAATATTAGTTCTTATTAGGATCTTATTAGAATCTTATTAGGAAGAATATTAGAAGATATTAGTTCTATCAACTCACCTCATGGCGCTGTCTGAAACATTATTATCTACTCCAGATAACGCACGAACGAGAAGTGCCTGTGAGATTTTGTCTGTGGTTTTGTTTTGTGAATGACAGACAAGTTTGAAAGCTTGACAGCTAAGTTTGAAAGAATGGAGGGCTAGTATTGGAGTAGATGTCAGATTGAATGATTTTGGCACGAATAGCTGTTAATAAAACAAAATATTTTGTGGATTTTCTAAAGTTTTACTGAGGAGTGTATCTCATTTCTGAACTCGTTTTAACATTGGATAACTCTGTAAGCAATCTTGGCACTATTTAACTAGTACTAAAATGCCTAAAAGAAGAAAATATTTGCGCTGCTCTGTGTTTGGTGGGCCACAAAATTGTAGTGAAAACATGTTACCCACGTATTTTGATGTAATAAAACATTATTTGTTTATGAGAAACCAGTTAATACATTTTTAAAATGATAAAGACCCTGGAATTATGGGGGTATGTAAAATAGTTTGTACTGACAACGAAAACATATGAAACAAATCATCATTTCCTACCATTAGCCATCAACAAGTTATCGCAAGGTTGATTTTGTATTATAACAAGTACAAGAATAAAAAGAAATTACGTAATGATACAAAAAAACAAGAGTTTTACGAAGATTCTTTAAACAAATTATTTGATATTGCGACATGTAAATGTATTTCAAGAGAACTGTGTAAATGTGTGATTAAAATACCTATTGCCGAAGACATTTTAAAAGACCAACGGGGATTCGTAAAACGTATATTGGATCTGTAGACCAAGTAACAACCAAATCTATTCATCGTAAAGAACTTAGGAAAGGTAAATACGAAGAATTTCTGAAAACTTCCTCTGCAGCTGAAGAAAGTAAAAGTGCATCCTCTTATTTTCCTTCAGCCTTAAAATGCTCTTCTGACAGATTTTCTATTGAAACTGAACCCAGATGAATTTTCATTTCAAAATCCTGCCATCGATCAAAAAAACAGCAAGAAGAAACGATTCAAATGAGTCATAAGCTACAAAATCTAGCAACAGCATGTAATCGAACTGGGATTTCTGATCGCTCAGCAGCAATCCTAGTACACGCTGCATTGATATAAATATTATCAATAGTGACAACTCATCAAAAGTAAGAGATCGACATAAACTACGTAGCGAGCAACGAAAAGTACGCCAAAACCTGTAACGGTTAAGCAGCCGACAACCTATATCCTCGCTCTATTTTGATGGCCGTAAAGATAAAACTTTAGTCCTGGCTAAGACAGAAAATAGATCATATCGGAAGAATGTCACTGAAGAATATACACTCATGGACAAAAAAATTAGCGCACCAAGAAATAATTGCGGGATCGCAACGAAACTTGCAATGAAGGTACATGTCGGGGAGATATGCAAATGATTATAAATGCAGCGTGATTGCGCATTACGTATAGCCGGTAGAGGGCGTTGAACATCGTACTCTGTGGAGTATAAAACAGGTAACCAAAGCTTGTTTGAGTGTGCTGAATCATTTACAAAGGAAGAGCTGAGATAGACATGCCATTACGCCGTGTTCGAAGACAATATAAGCAGTTGTCGTAGTTTGAGAGGGGGAGAATCGTCGGGATGATGGAAGCTGGGTGGTCAGCTAGGCGAGTAGCTCGTCAATTAGGCCGCTCTGATTGTGTTGTGAGGAGGTGTTGGAACCAGTGGACCCGAGAGATGTCATGTACACGAAGACCAGGCTCAGGACGCCCTCGACAGACCAGTCGTCGAGAAGACCGCCACATCGTAAGAAATGCACGCGTACAACCAACTGCTTCATCGGCCGCCATCCAGGCACAGGTAGCACCTTCACTAGGGGCCTCTGTGTCTTCTCGAACCATACGAAGGCGCCTGGCTGAAGGACAGTTGGTATAGCGACGCCCATTACGTGTGCTGCCCTTGACGCCCACCCATCGACGCCTCCGTTTGGAGTTTTGCTGCGCACGAGGAAACTGGACTGCAGCGGAATGGAACCAGGTCGTCTTTAGCGACGAATCCAGATTCAATCTCGGCAGTGATCACAATCGTGTTCGTGTGTGGAGAGCCCGTGGTGAACGCTTCAATCATGCCTTTGCTGTACAGCGACACATCGCTCCCACAGCTGGTGTGATGGTATGGGGTGCCATTGCCTACAATACACGGTCACCCCTAGTATTGTTCCGTGGCACCATGACAGCCCAGCGGTATGTTCATGAAATCCTGCAACCACATGTGTTGCCACTCATGCAACGGCTCCCAGGAGCCATTTTTCAACAAGACAATGCTCGGCCTCATACGGCAAGGGTGTCTCAAGACTGTCTCCGCACTGTTACTACCCTTTCTTGGCCTGCCCGATCCCCAGATTTGTCTCCAATCGAGGATATCTGGGATAATTTGGGACGACGAGTTGGGCATCCCACGAGTTTGAACGAACTAGAGGCAAGGTTACAGCAAATATGGAACGAAATGTCTCAAGACATCATACAGAACTTGTATGACTCAATGCCCGATCGTATCGCATCGTGCATTCGCGCTAGAGGGGATCCAACGGAGTATTAACTCCTCCGTTCTTTTGCCTTTTTCTCTGAAATAAATTATCCTTTTTCTTTGATTTTCTTATCATTTACTTATACCAAAGTCGTCATTACGTATGTAAAATTTCGTTTCATTTTGACGACTCCTTCATGGTGCGCTAATTTATTTGTCCATGAGTGTATTTCTTTTATTTCTGAGCCAGATTCTAAGTACATAGGGCATCTTTAACTTGATTAGGGTAAGGTAATTATGATTCAAAAAAATATAGTTCAATTTCTAGGAAAAAGCTAAGAGTTTCATATATAGTTGGTGTCAATTGGATGTGACGGTACTGCTGTAAATACAGGACAGAAAAATGGCGTCATTGTACTAGTGGAAAAATATCTTAATAGACCGTTACAGTGGTTTGTGTGCGTACTACATGCTAATGAATTACCACTCCGTCAACATTTCACCAGTCTCGATGGTAGCACGATAGGTCCAAATAGTTTTTCAGAAAACATTGTAAAAAAGCTTCAAAAGTGCCTAGAATATAAAGTGGAGACCTTTGAAGATGCAAGTTCAGAATTGCAAGATGTTAATGCTGAAATATTAAGCACCGATCAAAAATATTTATGTGAAATATGTGCTCAGCTATTTCCTTGTGGCACAATCACGCCTAGCTTAACTAACACAGATCCAGGAAAGCTATCACATTTATGTGGTTCTTCCTTTCTTTTTATATCTCTAACGGTCCAGGCACATTATAAAGTACGCGGGCTACTTCTGAATAACTCCTTTATTCTCTACGTAGAGGCAGACTAACATAGCCCGACTTGGGGCTTCCAAAATAATACACAACAGTACCGCAACTCGCGGTACTAAGAAACTAAAGGTCGCAATGAATCCTTCAGGCAGAGTACCCGTAAACCTCGGCCCTGAGCTAATTCTCGAAGTCGTGCAGCCACCTCGGCTAAATACCAATACACGCTCTATCAGTTAAACACCGCTATCACCTTCCATCAAGCTTGCCTCGGCTATCTCCCGTATCGCTACTCCAGTCTTGGGCTTTTGCCAACTCAGCGTGTTCCCTTTAAATAGATCAAACACCTGCGCCGAACTCACTTTGGCTGGCATGTACAGTGCTGCTACCAGAAATTTGCATCTGAGCAACACGCGAACCCTACACTCTCCCTGACCCAACAAAAAAATTTAGACCGCCACCCCTTTAACGGGGTGCGGGCTTCGGATTTTTAATAAAACTCCCCACGCGATTGGGAGTCTATGCAATTTCCTACACTCCCCTAGAAACTACTCTCTGCCTGAACTGATTCCTTACCCCTTTTAACATTCGTTCGTCTTGAGTAACATAACCTAGAAGCAAAGTTTATTACAAAAAGTCTCTGCACTTCATCATCGGCAGGTTGTTCTTAATTCGGAGTCCATAGCTGGAATCCCGGAAAAACTCCCCTTCGGCCACAGGGTAGAAAACCATTAGTTTTATTCAAATGAATAATAGCCCTTCTCTGCCGTATAGTGTGATCGGCAGCATTTCATCGGAACTTGTCCTTCGGCTCCCTGGCAATTGCTGGTGCGTCCATCTCATTCTGTAGCCAGCACTTCTTCCTCCTGGTATCCCTCACTGCAAGTACACCTCCGTCTACTTAAACAAAAAAATCTAATTTAAACGTAGAGCTGCACTCATGTCTGACTGACCGGAATCCCGTTCAGACATCCAAAATACAAGTTTCATAGTAATCTTATTCCTGCACCAAAATATATAATTCACCTGCAATCTTAAACATTCTAAAACTACAATTTCAATTCCTAAGTATTTCTAACTGAACAGTTGCACATTTCAATTTTCAATTGTATTTCACTTGTTAGTTTTCTCAATTGTACAAACAAAACATAGTATTAACAGTTTATTAGTTGTATAAGTAAAACGAAGTGAAAATTAGGCATATACTTTCTCGATACTACTGAATTTAAATTGTGTTATATAAGATACCTAAATTTAGTTCATTAATCATTTCTGTCCGGGATCTCAATATAATGCCATTTAAATCTAGGCAAGGCTGACACTAAAAGCCTTATTTTTTTTTCAGTTTCAAGTTCTAAGGATACTTAAAAAAAAATTTCAGACATGACATCACAAATGTCAGAAATGTAAAGAAATGTCTGCTATGTACAGTCAGTTGAATACAATACATGTAAATATTTACCAATTCTAATACATCTACAAATACCTAACAAAACAATCTATATCTATTTATACTACTAAAGCAATCTGTTTGTGCGTGGAATGTGTAACGCGCGCTAGTGTTGTTAGGGATCAATTAGTTAAATGTGTCGGCCCGTGCCAGAGAGCCGTTGGGGATTTACAATTTAAGAGACCATGGTGTTCTTCCGAGGTTAAATTGCAAATTCCTCTGTGTGACCTTGATCGCTCTGCGAGAGGGGATATTACAGCTTAGTGACGACACGTGTTTAACCTTAATTATTACAATTCGAAATACGCATTCAACATCAAATATCTCGCAAGCAATATTACACATTCAAGTCAAACTTTGATACAAAACTACATTATATTCCTAAAAAAAAATTACATTTTTATGCAATAGAATCACAATATATTCAAAAATTTTACATTTTTATGCCATAAAATTACATTCTTATCACAAGTTTCACTTACTACAATTCCAGAGTTCCACATGACACTTTTTGAAAATACCTCGCGTCAAAAATTATTACAAAGCCATCATTAAAGTTATTACATACCAATCAGAATTCAGATTGTATAACAAAATCAATTATATCATTATAGACTCATAGCACTGATTACTCAAAATATCAGAGCTGCGTTCCAAGGTATTTTACTATTAATGTATTTTCACAAATAAAAAGTTCGTCTTTGGAAGACTCTGAAGTCCGGCTCCAATCTGAAAATCAATAATGTTGAATTGATACCTCACCACACATCTGGGCTCGCAATGTATCCAACCAAGCTATCCATCGAACATCAGAATGTGGCCTAAATCGTTCCTTCCTGATTTGAGGCTTCCGTCTAGACTTTCCCGAAGCCATTCTGCCTTTTCGGTGTTGTTTATTGTTTGGAATAACCGCTGAAATGCGTTGTTTCCTTTGCGAAGTCCCCATCTGCGTCTTCGCCCTCCTCTTTCTGAGTTCGTACCGTGGTTGTTTTTCATATTGCCCCGATACACCGTCTGCCAACTGCCGTTTCTGAGGCGGTTGCTTCTGAGTGTTATGGCTGCTGGATTTCGGGGGTCCTGGTGTGGGCCCTGAACTTTGATCTGTATAACTGCAGGTCGGTATTCTCCGGCCAATTGTTTCTCGTCGCACATTCCTTGGATTAAATTTGGATGTGTAAAAATAGGGTTTTGCTGGACCCTCTTTCTTCTTGCATTTTTTTTTCTGGAATTGCATTACCGTTTGAAAACTTTCGTTTTCCCCTTATGTGCGGCCCTGGGATTCTAAATTGGACTTTTTTTGCTGTCTGATCTCCGTTTTCATGTTTCCGTTTCAAGCATGACTGTGGAGGGCTATTTTCATTTTGAAAATGCGGATTCTGTTTCTTTTCGGAATTCTCAATCGATGTGTCTGCAACACGTTTTTGCGATTTTGAGGGGCCTGCTCCATTTTGACCCTGGAGTTCAGAACTTTGTGTAGATTTCGATTTTCGTTCTAATTTCTGATCTAAATCCACCATGGTTTGTCGATTAATATACACTCGACACTGATCCACATTTACCGCGATCTGCTTCCCGTGCTTTTGAATCGTCAGAACGTTATTTCGGGAACTTTGCACTAGATATGGGCCCTCAAACTTTGGTGCAAATTTACTTACAAAATGCTTTTGAGCACTAGATAAATGGTGTGTTGCTATGAGTACCCAATCTCCAACTTGAACATTATTTTCTCGCCTTTTGGTATCATAGTATTTCTTTTGGGTGTTTCGAGCGGCATCATTCCATTTACGCGTTTCGTGTAATAACTGTTCTATATCTTTCATTTGAAATTCAGCCTCTCGCTGCTGTACAAAAAACATTCGATCTAAGGGTGTCATTAATTTTCGTCCCAAAAAAACTTCTGCTGGTGTTTTCCCCGTGGAGTCGTGCTGAGCCGTGCGAAGTGCATAAGTAAATTCTTGAATATACTTATCCCAATTTTGGTGGTATTTCTCAATGTAAGCTGCGATCATCCGCACAATATTTCGATTTACTCGCTCCGCAATATTAGATTGCGCTCGATGTGACCATTTTGCAGTGCTTTATGTTTAACTTTTCACACATATCCTCAAATATCTTACTTACAAATTGTTGGCCATTGTCACTAATTAATTGTACTGGTGCAGAATATTGAAACACATATTTCTGCATGAACGCGTTTGTGACTACCTGAGCTGATGCGCGCCTCAGGGGTACAATTTCCACCCATTTTGAAAAATGATCAGCGATCACTAACAAATATATAAACTTTCCATGGGCACTTCTGGGATATGGTCCCAATAAATCCACTCCGACGATAGCATTAGGAAATGTCGCTACAATGTTTGTGAGGTACCCTGCAGGCTTGTGATTCACATAATTTATTCTTTGACATGTGTCGCAGCTTCGAACATATTGCGTGACCCATTCTTTCCTAGGGGTTTTTCCACCTGTGTTGGACAACGAGCCCCTCTTCTTGTTGCCCCTCCCTAGTTTAAATTGCGCTCATATTGAATGTCAGGGTATCTAGGGTTTGTAATGGCCTGTGGCCTATTATACCTAGGAGGATATGACCAATTTCCACTCTGTCGGATCCCTCTATCCATTCGTGGCCTTCTATAAAACCCCCCAACATTGTCCGGAACCGCTTTTCGTATACTCGGTGGGTGTCTTTGGTCGTACTTTATCACCCCTTCAATTAGCTCTGTTAGATCTTTGGGCCTGATAATTTCTAAAAAATCTTGCGCATTAGGGTTTAATCGATCTGTAATTAATTTAACCTTCCTTTCTTCCGTTTGGTTCTCATTGAGTTTCTTCAATAACTCACATTTCCGAATGACCACCTCGTACGCGGTTTGCTCTGGCTTTTGACATACTCCATATAATTCCTGCTCCAACTTAAGGGTATCCCTTACTTCTGGAAATGTTTTCTTTAGCTTTTCAGCACACTGCTCAAATGTAGTGATCCCACTGGACCCAATAACATCATACCATTGCTTAGCCGCTCCCCGCAGCCCTCTTTTTGCAATCACCAACTTTTGTGCGTCTGAGGCAGGATAGCTGACGCAATGTTACTCAACTGCCTCTAAATATCTAATGACAGATCCTTCCCCCGAAAACCAAGCACTTTGTGGTGCAGTCATGGCCACAAAATTAGCCCAATGCTGCCACCCTGCAGTCTGGCCTGTTTGGTGTTCTTCCCGGCCATTTAATGCTAATTGTTCTAACTGCTCGCGTAGCTGAGCTACTTCCTCTGCTGACATGCTAGTGCCGTAGATATTATACTTTTAGACAAAACTCAGAGTTTTACTATATAGAATGACACCATACACAATCGCTACTTCTTTGGCACTCTTCGTGCGAACTCCACAGCACTATAGAACACAATTCACAATTTTTTTATAATGTACAAACACTCACCTCTCTTTCGGTCGAAATGGTCGGGCGCCAGTATGTGGTTCTTCCTTTCTTTTTATATCTCTAACGGTCCAGGCACATTATAAAGTACGCGGGCTACTTCTGAATAACTCCTTTATTCTCTACGTAGAGGCAGACTAACATAGCCCGACTTGGGGCTTCCAAAATAATACACAACAGTACCGCAACCCGCGGTACTAAGAAACTAAAGGTCGCAATGAATCCTTCAGGCAGAGTACCCGTAAACCTCGGCTCTGAGCTAATTCTCGAAGTCGTGCAGCCACCTCGGCTAAATACCAATACACGCTCTATCAGTTAAACACCGCTATCACCTTCCATCAAGCTTGCCTCGGCTATCTCCCGTATCGCTACTCCAGTCTTGGGCTTTTGCCAACTCAGCGTGTGCCCTTTAAATAGATCAAACACCTGCGCCGAACTCACTTTGGCTGGCATGTACAGCGCTGCTACCAGAAATTTGCATCTGAGCAACACGCGAACCCTACACATTCTTGATGGCTGGCTTGTGGAAACAGGATTCGTCCTTTATATGTAGGAACAACGAAACCATCGGTCAACCTGAAAGAACTTGTCAAGTTTATTATCAAAGTGTACGCACCAACCTGGTTTGACATCATGACTAAACCTTCTTGTAAATATGGTCCTATTGTAGCGTATTGATCGAGGTGGCGATCGAATCAACAAAAGCCACAGCGAAGTAAATTAAAAAAGAACTAATTTATTTATAAATCATCTGGATAAAAATTGATGACATGATATACTGTAACAGGTTGCAGGGTAACAGGATCAAATCTATGATCTCCTCAAATAGAATCAATTTAATCCGTTAGGATAGGTTCCCCGATGAATTTCGTCTAACGAAGCAATATAGAGTCCGGCTGGGCCATGGATTAACTTTTCCTGCAGAGTGGTTGACTGTGAGGAAGAAACTGTGATCGGGATGGTCAGGGCAGATAATCTCGCCTGAGATATCTTCCAAAAATAACAAGCCTTTCTACGGAAGCTTAAATTTCTCTGCTCGAGAAAAAAACCCACTGACTTAACAAGTACGCGTTATAGCTTTCACGACCGCCGGCCGGAGTCGATCTCTCTGCTCGAGAGAAGATAGCTAACTAACTTTTTTTTAAAGTTCCTCTCTGTTCTCCGAACTTGGCGTTACCATCCAGAGAATTCGTATATCTTTTTCATCGGCTCTTGCAACGGTGATGTCAGATCTGAGGCTTTTTATTTGTTGAAACGCGAACGATAAGATGTCCACAATTCTTGAATCTTCTAGTCTTGGGGGTTGTCTTGCGTCATTAATCTGGCGAGCCATGGCGAAAGTTTTATTCAGAGTTAGTGTCCATTTTCGCAAGAGGATGGCGCCGTGTAACCCACTCTTTTCTTCCGTGCGCGCCGTCACCTGCTGCACGTACAGTGGGGGTGCTGGTCCACCGTGGGGACTGATTTTCCCTTCGGTTTAACGAATTGAGAATTGTCCTTTCCTTTGGGCTTGGATGGATTTATTTAATTGGGCGAATTAATTTAATTCGTCACAATATCCACGTTTTTAATATGGTTAGAAGATCTTCGTATATGCTAAACGAGCTGAAAAGCATTGTATTAAAAACTATTCAACGAAATTCATTCTTTGCACACCCAGAAAATTTGTTGCTAGCTGTGTTACAAGACGATGAGTTACATATAAGACAACTAGGTCTTCAAAGAACATTAAAAGCAAGAGAACAGACTAAATGCAGTAAAGTATGCGAGTTTCAGCTTCCTCAACTTCAGACCGGAGAATCACATTAATACGATTTTACAAATTGGTGGAAAGAAAATGTTACCGAACCATCAATGACGAGGAAATACAGTGATACAGAAATAAAGACTATGATTTCTTCAGGAGACAATTTCCTGTATTTTGAGAAGTTCCCTTGTTACACACAGACAGTAGAACGGTGTGTAAAGCTAGTAACTGAAGCCGAATTATCTATTTGTGATTCAAAGGCAAGAGATGGTTTTATAAAAACGAAGATAAAAGCTAGGCAAGACTTGCCACTTTTGGAGACAAAATCTCAATATTTTCATGAAAAAGAAAGTAAAAAAAACTGCTGAAAATAACACTTAAACATTATTAAGAAGGTGGCTATTGCTTAAATGTTTTTTAATGTAATATGATTAATTTGAGTAGCAAATAAAAACAAATAAAAATGTTTAAATTAGTTTTATTACCACATTTTTAAATGTCGCCTTTTTATACTACTTTGCAAAACTTCAATTCTAGTGCGCCACCTGAAGATATTTTCAAAGCAAGTTGAAATTTTTCACTTTTGAATCTATGGATTAATGATTGATGATACAGAAAAGAAAAAAAGATTTTTCTTCCCACCTTAATCTGTATTCAAATCAATACTCTGTAACCATCGTTCTACAAAATTAAACCCGGATCTTCTAACTTTTAGCCTGGTATTTTGCAAATTAAACATCCTAACGCTATAGGAAAATTTGATTTTTTAAAGCCTACTCCTCCAAACGTGTGTAATGTGTAGAGTTCAGCAACAATACGCTATCCTATAACGACATTTTTGATTGAAAAAATTCAAATTTAATTTTTTTCTGGAGTTAGGAGAGCTCAGTTAGTTTTCATCCCGCCCTTCTGATATGTCAATATGACCTTCAACACTCCAATACTCCTGTGGCTTGAATTAAGGAAGTGAATCTTATTCGTCAGTGTTACCTTTGTAAAAAAGAACGGTCGAGTGTGTTTGCCAACGTAGGCTATTAAAGTTACAATACTTCAAAAAAGAGGGAGCAATAAAATTCGTGTTATAATGCTTTCTGACATATAAAGACAATTTTCTAAGACACGCGGGTTTTTTTATTATACTCCTAATACACTCCTTTTCTCATTGTAGTATATCTTCATTCCAAACCATATCTCACAATAGTTTGGTAGTTTTAAGCAAAGAATTTTGTGATGATATAAATTCAGTTTAATACTTTATTCACGCTTAATGTTCAGCCAAAGGTTAACAGTAAATTTATTCCAATTTTTCCTATTTATTCCAGCTCTGAGCAAAGGGATTTCGTACGCAGATGTGTATAGCAATACAAAAATAGATTGACCTAATTATAAGAGAGGTCAATACTTTTCGCAAACGGCTAGGCTATTCCAAGCCGTATCCAACTTTTTATATCAATAATTCTGAGCTCTGATGATCACAATAAAAAAGTATTTCCTGTGGGACATGTAAATGTTAAGTGGTAAACTGATATTACAAAGACTTTGGTCAGTTGTGGGTAAATTTTAAGGCACTTTTTACTTTCTAGTAGTGCGAAACCCATGTAACTTGAAGCCCAATGTAACTTGAAATCCATGTAGAACTGCATGCTAAAGCAAAGATCTAGATATTGGTGTTAAATTGTATTCCTCACCAGTATATCCAAGTCATTACGTAAACAAATTTGTTGGTGCTGTTCCTAATGCTCCCTGGAGAGACCAAGTTTATATAAGCTTCGGGCTGAGTACTGCGGCTCCGGTTTATAATACCACCACAAGGGTCGGAGTCCGTCTTGGCTATGTACCACTCCAATTTTGACCGAGCAACGCCAGGGGTGACATCTGTGGGATCGTACCTTCCCCACCCACTGACCTCATACAGGGACTTTCCAGTCTACGTAATTAACGTGTCTATATCCGGCCTAGACACGAAGGTATTTAATGGCGTTAGTCGGAATTCCCAATTCGAATCCCGACGCACTTCTGCTAGGCTAACTCGCCCTAGTAGTACGGATTTTCTCACAACGGGAATATCACAAATCCGTAAAAGTGCTAGTAACCAGCGCTGTGGACTTACTTCAAGCTAATCATATTTTTAAGTTGACTAATATAGAACATGCGTCAGTAAAATATGCATATCAACGTTGCGAAAATTTGATTGTAAGAAGCGGCAAGCAGGTGCTAGTGCCTCAATTCACCTCAGATATAATGCACCTATGCTGAAATCCAGGGATGAACAAGGATGAGGAACCAACAATAAAAAGTGTTTCCCTTTCTACTTTAAAAAAGCATGATTTTTCAAATATATTTATGATATTCAGAATAGATATTTAATTCTTAGACTTTACGTAGAAATCTGCAGAAATATTCAAATAAATGTGAAATATGTTTTACGTTCATTTGGAGATGTAGCAACTAAGCTAAAACTACGTATTTGACAAAATTATTTTCAGAATTTTAATTACGGGTTTATTCTGATGTAAAACTAAGTAATTTTTTTCTATAGTTTAATTCATAATGTTATAAGTTTACTTTTTTATATAAGTAGTTTTATTCCTTTTTCCCAATAAATCATATACTCTAATAGGGCAACTAGAACTCCTAATTCAGATATTCATCTTCAAAAAGATATGTTTCTGAGATATCTTGTTATTTATTGTACAAAATTATAAGTCACCCACTTGTCATAGTAGATAGCGTCTTCACATTCCCCGCCGTGGACTTTAGTTTGGTTCCCGAGTAAGGGTTGGTTGTCATCTGGGGTAAAGTCAGTCTATAGGAATCCCAAAATAGAAACCCCGACCTGAAAGGGAAGCTGTGAAAATTACCCTGCTGTCATCATCTGTGTAAAAATAAATTACATCTGTGTCCGTATATTTCTTTCTGTATATTGTCTTATCTCTCCTCATAAGTACCCTGGACAGGGGACCCTGTACTGAGGCCCCAGGGACATAAACAACAACAACAAAATTATAAAACGAATTCTAAATAACAATAGTAGCATGTGAATCTGTACATAAGTATTTGTAAGAAGTTTTCAGAAGAGAAGCGTATTAAGTAAACTTCCGAAATTGGTTTCGAAACATTAACTAAAATGTTAAAGATGATCCAGGGGATATCAAACTGATTCCGCCAAAGGGCACAGTGCAGTGTTGCCAACCTCTACGAAGCGCCTCCCCCTAGCGCCATTTCGAAATCCTCCTTATCCCCCTAACACCAACTTAAGATCACACTAGACCTTCCTGAAAGGAATTCTGGTTCCAAATAGGCATCCTGTTTGACAGATAAATTGAAATAAATAGAAAATACACACTTACATAGTGAAATGGAGGTTTATTTACATTTGACATATGTATGGAACTTATAATCTAATAAAAAAAACGCGTCTCGACTGTACAAAATATTAAAAAATGTTCCCCCACAAAATGCCCCTAAAACAACGGGGTCCCTAAACACACCCCTTTTCGTCTAACTTACCCCCAAATTTAGGGGGAAAACCCCCAAGTTGGCATCACTGGCACAGTGAAACACGAGTCACACATATTTTGGCATAAAGTTCCGCCTTGGATTTTAAGAGAGACTCTTAACCCTGCTGTTCTGTTCGTATTTACTCCACGTATGTAGCGTTCGGGTCAATATGACCCAATTCAGAAAACTAACCTTTCTTGCAGTAAATGACAGGTGCCATTTAAGAAATGGTTTAAACAATAGTAATGTAAGTTTAAAAATAGATCTAATAATATAAAGCATCTATAAAAATAACAGAAAAATATTTTAAATTGAAACTTACAATAATAATAATCTATAAAAATAACAGAAAAATATTCGAAATTGAAACATACCTTTATTTACAATTTGATCAGTAATATCTTACATGAGATTTGCAAACGTGATTCTTAGAATTGCAGCATAACATATTAGTTTTGTTGTCATTGCTTGATGGACAGAGCTTGCACCTTGCACGTTTGACACACAATGAAGTATTCTCAGCAGATTTAAATGGTACGTTTTCCCTTTTTCTCTGTATTCCTTTCACTATTTTTATTGAGTCCTCACTTCTTGGTAGGTGTGGCCTTGCTTCAATGTGTGGAAAAATGAGTGATTTTTCTAGTTCTTCTAAAAATAGCCTTCGTTTGGTCAATTTGTTTTCGTTCCATTCACTATGTATTGAAGTCCATAGAACAAATGCATTGTACGCAGAAATATCAAGCATGTTATAGAATACTATCATGGGCCAGCGATTTGTTTTTATTTACAAGTGTACGTGTTTAAAAGTTGATCAAGAGTATCCACAGCCCCTTTAGTTGAATTATAATCAAAGATTATTAATGGTTTTTTCTCAGGTCTGTTGCTAACTTCTTTGTCATGATGCAAAGTGCTCATAAGAATAACATTCTTGTTCTTTTTTGGGATGTAGTTTACAACTGTTGCGTCTTCTGTAAAATAAAATAATGAGTTGTGAACTTCTTTGTTTGGCATTTCTTCAGGAACTTCTGATTTATTTTTTCTAATGGTGCCAAGCATAGTCATTTTCGGCTTTAGAAGAAGTTGTCCTAAGTTGTAAGATGTTAAAAAAATTATCACATGTAATATTGTGCCCCGAATACCCATAAGTAAGATCACACACTACTCGCATTCCCTGATTTTTCTCTGGCTTTGACCCTTGTTCTTTTCCAGTGTAAATTTGTGTTTTCAGTACATACGAAAATTTACTGTCACATAAAGTCCATATTTTGATCCCATATTTAGATGGCTTACTTGGTATATACTGTTTGAAAGGACATCGGCCACGAAATCCTACTAATTGTTCATCTACAGTAATATTTTCATTCGGATTATATAATTTTGGTAGAGTTTCTATCCACCTTTCCCAGATATCTCGCACTGCCGTTAATTTATCCAAATTTCTTCCTTCTTGACGAGTGGATTTATTATCAAAACGAATAACTCTCGATATGGTGCAAAATGTTTCGAGGGACATTGTCGCACGAAATATATTTCTGCCAGTTTCTTTATCCCATAAGCTTTTTGTTGATTCTCCATATGATTTATAAACACGAGCTAAAAATAATAATCCAATATATGCTTGAAAAGTTTTACTTTCGATATTATTCCACTTTTTTCCATAAACCTTGTCTCCTTCAATATTAGTCATTTTTATGATTTCGTTTTCGTAGAATTGAATACTATCTCAAATGCACTTTTTACGTCTGTTATCCTTGCCGTTGCATATCTTGTGACCCATGGAGAAGTTTTTATAATATTAGAAGCTGTTGATTGAGAAGAATGTGGCAGTGGATCCAACTTCCACTTTATTTCACAATTCTTGGACTGAATACTCTTTTTATAGTTAATTTGTTGAATATCGGTATCAAAATCGTTGTCAGAACTTTCACTCTCAATTTCATCACTTGTATGATTTTCATACTCGGATACTTCTTCTTCGCTGTCAGAAGCTTCTATTAGTCTAGCTATATCAGCGTGACTCAAATTTATGCGATTCGCCATTTTTTTTTCACATTCACAGGCACAACTCTTTTACAGTATATCAGAAAGTGAAATACAGCAGAAAAAAAGAAACGCTGCGATAAGAGCAAATAGTTTGGCCCCTGCAAATCGTATCAACTTTTTGACCTTGCACACGCTCTCTTGTCATGTGACCAAACACATACGTCAATGAAGTACTTTTCGAAAACGGATAAATTAGAGAAACTATTGTTATTATTTTCTTTTGAATTATTCCAAACAAAAGTGAACACGTTTAAGTAAAAATAAATGATTTTTTGCTTTGGGTCATACTGACCCGAACGATACATTAGGTATAAATTGAAAAATATTCCTTCGAAGTACAAATAAACATAAATCCCACTAGGAGTACATATTTATATTATTTACCAACAATGTCAAGAAGTTTCATGAAAATATCCCTGTACTATATTTTTTTATGAACGTATAAATTTTATTTTGGGTCATATTGACCCGAACAGAACAGCAGGGTTAAGAGGTAGCTAAACATGACATCGGTTCTTCTGTGTTATATGAATCAAACACAATCAATGCACTTTGCAAATGATAAAGACTTTGTAGTATGAAATGTAAGAATCATTAGAATGGTACTAATTCCAACGATTTTCGTTGGTGATAATTGGTATTGATGTCCAGAAGGTTTCTGACACAAAATTTTATAAATTTATGCAGAATTCAACGGTATCCTTCTGTTTTCATGCTCTTTCTCATACGTGACACTGACAGATTTATATATCGTGGATTTATATATCGTGTGATCGTATGAAACAGAAGTATTATAGACATGACACGCGATGTCATGGAATTCATTTGTCAAAACCTTCAAATGAATTGCATGACATCGCGTGACGTCATGTTTAACGTCATGAGACGCCAAAGCTCCAATCATCTCATGACGTTATTCCTGACCTTCATATTGCAACTGTGGAGACTTTAGTCTGATATCTCTTTGAATTTGACTATGTAATGCGAGATTATAATCTAAAATCTGTAACTTTTTAATTTTCTCTTTTAGATTGTCGTATAAAATTAACAGATTGAAAAAAAAATACAAAATGGAATATATTGCAAAAGGACTTTGTAGTGATTTACGAACTTTATCAAAATCATTTTTTAATTGTATTGTACGCGTTACAAAAGGGTATTTGTAGTGTGATTTATTTGTATTGAAAATATGCTATTATTCTTTATAAATGATTGCTTTAAAATACGCTTTTTGTGCTTGTTTCAAATCTCTAGGTCTAGCCCCAGCTAGACTATATCCACGATTCCATTCACCACAACAAAATCGTATACCAAAAGAGGATCTGAAAAAAGATCATCGAAAGTCAATTCCAGGCACTCGAAAATGTGCGCTGGAGAGGCCTGGTCCGAATGGCATTTAAGGCGGTCCGGATGTGTCTTGTGACCCCAGTTGTATGTGAGACTCTTCAGATGGCCACTGAAAAAACGAGAGAGTGCATCTGTGTGGGTCTGTCGCATATGAGAGCAAGAGATCTTCCGGGACTATCCCCACGATGCCAAGAGTGTTCCGGGTACACAATCCATGTCTGCCTATCAAGATTTTTTTTCAATAGATTAGAGTTCGAGAAACATCAAAGAGTGAGAGGTGGACGAGGAGTCATCGGCACCCTCCTTTGCCAAATAGTCTACCACGTCGTTTCCTGCAAGGTCCACGTTAGAAGGAATCCACTGTTGATGTACCTCACAGAAGGAAGAGATATGCCTGAGTTTGTGGAGAAAAAGATACAGGCTGAAAGTAATTTGCTCAAAATTTCATGTGTTATTCCCCCAATACTTTTTAAAAAAATAAGGTGTAATTTGCCCAATAGTTTTTAAGGAGATATAGAAAATTTCAGTTTAACACACATGCTTGTGTGGGCATATTACAGAAAATGAAATCTCAAGAGATATAATGTTCTTTCGCAGCTATTTTCTCTTTATTAAAGGCTCAGGGGAATGAGAGTGTTTTCGACGAAGAATGTAACACATACATAATATTATAACGTAATTAAAATTTACTTTAAAAATATGTAAGGGGAAGTTAAAACTCATAGAGTTACATTTAAATTATTATAACTTTTTAAAATTCTAAATGGGGCATATTCCACTGATCAGACATTCCCATTGAAATTCAAAGTAAAATAAATCAGCCTTAAAGTAAAAAGGACTTTTGCTTATTACTCTAAACCTCTAAGGGGTACCCTAAACACTTTCAAACATTTCTGTAAACACGGGATTATTATTACTGATATCGTGCTGAATATTGATGCATTTAGGGCCTATCATTTAAAGGCATCGTTTTCTATACTTCTTTGAAAATTTTGTTTAAAGTTGATCTATTTCAAACAAAATATATTTGGAAGTTTAACTAATGAGTAAATTAATATATCTTAACATCATTATTAACTAATTTATTTCTACATTAGTAATTTTTTAAGATTTTTTTTCTAAAGTCGTCTAAAAAGGAATAAAGATTCGGCTTTATCAAGAACTTAAGTAAGATATCTTCATAAAAATGTAATTTTAAAGCCTCACAGACATCCAACAGCCATCAGAAAAATTATTTTGCATAAAAAACAAGAGAACAAAAGCTATAAAGATTGACGTGAAAATTGTTCTTTTCTTTTTATCTGAAAGTAAGTAGGGAATTATCTGAGATTTTCATGAATCAGGGTAATCAGTTTTACATTATTACAAAAATAAAAGCCAGAGGAAAGTCAGATAAGTACAGTTTTAAATAATTTATCTGACTATGTTTTATCAAAACTTTTGTCCAATTACTTTAGTTTTAACTCATAAAATAAGGCATTATATTTTCAAAATTGACTTAATATCTGATGTAAATATATGTTAAAAAGATTTTGTAGATATAAAAGAATCTGTCATAAAAATGTCCTGTGAGAAAATAAACACCTCTCAGTTTTAGAGTAGAGAACGATTGCAATATAATGCAATGCATAACTTAGATATTTGCTGACCTAATGACAAATCTGACAACAGGAAGGGTCCACTTTAGAAATTTGGGTTTGGGCGTTTTGTATAATTGTGATATTGTATTTACTCTCTTCAAGTGACACGTAAGGATCCCTAGTTTTGAGAAGTCCTACGTGGTGGTGTTTCTTTAAATGACTGAATAAATCTGTGTTTATGTGTGAAACTATGTTTTTTATTGAAGATTGACCCCTTTTGGCTCACGACTACAATTTTATGATGGAACTGATGTTTTGACGTGTGTGTGTGTGTGTGTCTGTGTGTGTGTGTTAGTTAGTTAAGAATTGCACTGCTGGCCACCCAAATTGCAACACCAAGAAAGACAAGAGATATCACAACAAAATTTATTTTGTAGATAACATGTTGACCAAGTATCAAATGATTAAATTTATAGACTTCTGTGAAGTGTGGTTCCTGCCAAAATCAGTAGCCAGAGTAGCCGCCATTGTTGGAGATCACCGCTGCCACACGCCTCGGCATTGATTCAAAGAGACTTTGGATGAGTTCTTGGGGTAGAGCAGACCAAGCAGCTTCCACACGTTGCCAAAGTTGATCTGCTGTGGCAGCTGGGGATGGAATCTGGGTCAATCGTAGAGCAACCATGGACCACATGTTTTCTATCGGCGAAAGATCCGGAGAGCGAGGCGGCCAGGGAAGCAATTCAATCTGGCGATTGACGAAGAACCGTTGGACAATGCGTGCCACGTGTGGTCGCGCATTATTCTGTTGAAATATGGCTGTGGGCAAGCCCTGAAGGTAAGGAAGGACAACTGGCTCCAACACCTCGGAGATGAAGCGCTGGCTGTTTAAAGTACCGGCAATGCGAACTAGAGGTGTGCGAGAGTGATATCCAATACCGCTCCATACCATAATACCCGGTGCAGGACCAGTGTGGCGGTGCATAACGCAGCTGTTCAGCATCCTCTGTTCACGGTGTCTCCAGACTCGAATGCGACCATCGTGGTGTTGCAGACAGAAGCGTGACTCGTCAGTAAAGACAATTTCATACCATTCTGGAGGACGTCTGTGGTTCTGCGTCAAGGGTAGACAAAGCAATGGACGTCTTGCGGACAGACCACCCTGCTGTAAACGGCGTCGAATGGTACGCGCAGACACTGGATGATGCATTACAGACTGCATGTGCTATGCTATGGTTCGTGGTGTGACTGAGCGATCCGTCACTGCCATGCGCACAATTTGTCTGTCATCACGTGAAGTGGTACACTGAGGTGGATGCGATCGAACACGCCGGTCCGTCGTACCCTCCTGCATCCAACGGTCACATATCCGCATTACAGTTGTTTGGTTTCGTCCAACACGACTACCGATTTCCCTGAAAGATAATCCACAATCTCGGTAGGCCACTATCCTTCCTCTGTCGAACTCGGATACTTGATCAAAGATGATCGCTGTTTTCGACGAGGCATAATTGATCGTTTTTTTTAAAAAACCACAAGAAAAACACAATTGCCGAACTTGAAATCGTCGAAATCTCCAAGCCTTAAATAGCGCTTTGAAGTGGCGCCACAGGCTGTGCGTCTGCGCTGAAATTCTAATCATTTGCATATCTCACCTCCGCTAATGCATGTTGTAAATTTCATGTTATTTGCATGTTTCCTTCAGGGTGTAGCATTTACAGTGGCCAGCAGTGTAATTAGATAAAGGGGAATAAGTGAGATAATTTACAGGGGCTTCAAAATAATCTAATTTCTAACGTTAACTATCACTATTTTTTGTATTTCGGGACGCTATGGGTGAACCGGGGAATCCCCATTTTTAGAATTGAACTTAATTCACGAGGTTGGAAGAAAAACCGAAGAGGGAAAATATATTAATAGTATCAAATTTATCCACGCCCTGGCCTTATGTTCGGTGCAACGTCATGAATGTGTCACGGAGCGCTGCGCGTAGTTTGAAACAAAGGGTTTTTAAATTAGAGAGGGATTGGATTCGATCGTTGCTGGTCGCGCGTCGCAGGGGGGTGTGAGATGATGAACTTGGCATGGATTGAATTGAAGTAGTTTAATATTAGGAATAAAACTCTTGGATGTAATTTAATTGTAGTTCTTTGCCACAGGCCTTCATTCACTGCCTGCTATGGCAATAATTATATTATGGAAAAGTTGAGAGGGATTAACGTGTATAGGCAACACGTCATAAGCCGGTAAATAATAAACTTTGTCATATATATATATGCCACGATCGAATTCAAACTTAACTGGCATGGATTATTTATGACAATGGTCGACTCTGTGACTCAGTACTTTTATCAGGCATACGTAGACATTTACATCTCCTAAAACATTCTCAATGATGGTGGAATTTTGATACAAACTAATTTTTCTTCTCTGAATTGATTATGTTCTTAATATTCTAACAACAGATCCATCTATAATGCTGTAGTCAAACAAATGAAAAACCTAAAATCATACTGGATAGAGATACTGAATTTAGATAATAAGTTACTTTCAACAGAATTTAGCGAACGAGATTGATTATCTGGGAAATAGAAAATGGGCTTATTTAATATTTTACCTTCTAAGTAGGCACGATTAGGCACATGTAAACCAGAAAGACCTTCACATGTAAACCAGAAATTTAGAAAACCTGTAAAACCCAGAAACAAATACGTATGCATTATTCACAAATTTACTTATCCATTTTTCCTTTATCTATTCTACTATTGGATGAGTATTTGATAAATTTTGATTAAGTTTATTTTTTCCTCATTGAGTAATTTCTACAGAAGTCCTTTTAGATTATCACCCCTTTCGCATTTTTAATACAATAGTAGTCCGAACACACTTGTTTTTGTTTCCTGTAAAACTATTTCTTTCTTTAAGTAAACATTTGGAAAAAAAATTCCATATTTTTATAACTGCACACAACGTTGAATACTAGCATAATTTTTTGATTTTTAAAATATTTCCATATTTTGAATTTTCAACTATGTGATGTACGGGCTATAGAAAACTGTGTACGTAAGTTCAAGCCCTACTGCCTATTGTAAATAATGATTTCCAGATCACGCCACAGCTATTGTTTTTCAAAAGAACACATAAGTTTTAATTTTTAGTCAAACTACTTCTAATGGCGCAGGTTAATGATAGGTATTAACTATTTTGTAATAAGATAGAGGTAAGATGTTAAAAAATTCAAAATTTAGTTTAGTAAACTTAAAAAACCATAATCTTTTTAATTATAATTTTTATATACATTATTGGGTTACTCTAACACTTCTAAATAAATAGCATTTTTGCATCAAAAGTAGAATCCTGCTACACCCATATAAATCCGCAAACTAAATATATTCGTATGGTGTGTACTCCTAGGCATGCATCTTTGTTTTCGACAGGAATTTTATGACATGAATCATTAATTATTTTTTATTAAAAGAGAGAATATTTGAGCACTCTCAACCGACAAAGCTGAATCTCTAGAATATTAATCACTTATACTCAGTTTTATCAAAATATTATAATAATTTTTTTAATTAAAAAAGGATCGGACCATTATATTCTTCACTGAAAGGAAATTTCGGATATACATACGAGATATGGAAACTGAAGTATATGGAAACTGAAGAAACACAATTCAATATCGCTGTGAGTTAGCATTCTTAAAAACGTATTTATAGACTTAATAAACACATTTAGGAGAATGGGGGAATTTTTTACTTGCCTGATAATTATAATTTTAGAGTTTTTTCTATTTTTCAAATTGTTTTGCTTACACTTTTTCAAATTAAGCCAAAATTCTTTCAAAATCTTATATTTTATCTTTGCATAACACTTATAACTGTCTGTCAAAATGACTTTTCAAATGCAACAGTAATACATGTGTAAGAGTGGCTTGGATGTTCATTAATGCTTCCCCAAATAATAGCAAATCGTGGATCTATGTTATTTTCTGTTCTGCTGGTTGAGGCACGTCCTCTTTTTCTATTGAAGACGAAATTATTTTCTAGTCCGACGATAGATGGCAGCACCACTCATACTTTAGATTTTCCATCTAAAATAAATTCTATTTTGTTTGAATTTGAAGTAAAGTTTGTTGTTATAGTACTTGTTATGCAAATTGCTTCAAGAAAAATCAATAGGATCTGAATGTTTGCATGGCATATTTTGTTAAAAATGTAGAAACCCTTGTTACAAGTTGATATTCGGGGATACAAAATGACAAACAAATAAATATGCAAATTAATATTTTTATAAATTTATTTAGATGAACATCACTAAATGTAGTTTTAAATATTTGGTTTGAATTCTGAATATTTCTAAAAAATATTTAAGAGATTCAATTCACAAAAGGTGCAAGGCTTGGGGTAATGAAGTAAATGAGATAATGAAGAATCTAAGAAATTAACAATAAAGAGTGAAACCTGTACAAATAACCTAAACATGTTTGTTTAAGAACACGACTAATTGTGTTATGGGGTCGCTTTAGTAATATTCTCCAACTCATCTTCCGTAAAATAAGCTAAAAAACATTTTCATAAGTAATTTGAAAACCGAATAAAAATTTTTATATTCAGTTTGGAAGAGCAAATGTCCGTCTCTGTTAGTTACAACTTGTGTATATATTTCCGGATAAATTAAACATGAAAGCAGAAAATCACTGTCTATTACGATTTCATGAAGGATAGCATAACGGTTCAGTTTTAAAAGAAGAGCTATCCTATAAACATAAAGTACGGGATATTGTATAACTAAGTAATAACAAAATTCCTGGCTGATAATGATACATCTTCCTGTCAGAGGGAAAGAAAGAGAGAAATTTATAATTTAGCTAAAGAAAACAGTTTGTGTTTTCATTTAAAAAAATTCCTCATAACTACAGTAGTTCGTTTCAAAATTCTAAACTTTCAAGATATAAAATCCTATTTTTTATTCAGTAACATCTACAACATGGTATTCATGTAATCTTCAAGGACACAAATACGCGTATGGTAGAGCTCTTAAATACAGCTATTACTCTACTCATGTATATATAAAGAATAAGGTCCTGGCAGTAGATAAAAAAGGATTGCGACTGATTGCCGGTGGGTAGCAATTCTATATGAACTCTCTGGATCAGCTGATATATACCTTAGACAATTTAAACTAGATGATGCTAAGGATGGCTATTTTTATCTTTAAGTTTTATTCTCAACGCCAAGTTGTGTAAGTCAAAACTTTGATTTTCGTTCCATTTTTGCTCTGAGGTGTAATCTGTGAACATTAAATTATGAGTTGACAGATAAAAATTAGTTTTTTGATAATAAAACATTTTAAAGCGATTATTTTACAACCAAATTGGGAGATCTGTATAAATTATAAACACATAGTATTCGGGGCAGTGCTAATATACATTAAGCTGATACGCATGTAAGTAATCAAATAAAAGAATGTCAGCCATATTATTTTCAATAAATAATTCCCAAGAGTTCCAAATAAAATACATGCCATATTTTTCAAGATGACTTATGGAAGGGAAAAATTCCTTTTATTTAAACCTGTGTCCTTCAAAAACACTTTATAGCTATAAAGAATTGATAAATTCTGGGAATTTATTTTTCTGAAATTAATATATGACATCTTTATGTTTTAAATTATTTATTCTAGTGTTGAAGACTGAAAAATTCCTCTAATTTAATATCATATTTTTTAATCTCATATTTTTCTAAATTTACTGATATAAACTTTAATAATCCGGAATTATGCATAAAGTCTACATAAGTGTAAAATAATTAAACAGAAATTGTTGCTATTTGGTCTAGAAGTTACAGAAAGAAATTCAATGCTTTAAAACCATTTTCAGCTCTCTTGATCTGTAGTAAAAAACTTTCCTCTTATATGAAGTTCCTGAATTGCACTGGAATATTAAGTAAATGCAAAGAAGTGCACTATGACCTCTCTTAAAAATTTACGTTTCCAACTTGAGCTGCAATGATGATTCCCATCTTTAGTCAAATCTACTGAACTTAGGAGTTTGATTAAGTACTCTTCTATAGCATTAGAATAAATGTAAATAAAATTATAGTACAATTAGGGGATTTTTAAGGGAGTCTGTAAATAAATTCCCTCGTGTAAAATTTAATTTTTACATGAGCAGTAAATTAAGTTTGACTTTTAAATATAGAAAAAATATCTAAGTTCTTT
>OU015501.1:35391339-35406339 GCA_907164885.2 Dolomedes plantarius
AGTGAGCGGCTCATATGTGTAGATCTTTTATATTTTCTTTTTCGGGTAAGAATGAGGGAAAATCCTAAAATTAATCATTACAATAACATTTTTTTAGAATTATGTAATTTTAGAATAATCTAGAGATTTGAACCATCAGACAATATATCTGTCTCTAGAGGGTAAAAGTAGAAAGCTTATTATTGTAGCATAAAATCTGTGTTACTTTATTTGTTGTTATATCTATAACAAGAATATCTTTAAAAAAAATAAAGTTTAATGAAAGAACATTGCAAAATGAAAGACAAATCATTTGAAAGTTGATTTAAAATTTTATAAAGTTTGAGTTTTTGATTTATACATTCTTATTGAATATAACATCTCTATATCTCAATCGCCCGCCTACAATTTATAAAGTTATTTCCTTCTTAAAGTAAACTTTGACTTGGAAATTTATCTACATGAACTTAGGAAAAAATACTAGGTAATCCTGTAGCTTTTAAAATCTGAGTGATGAAAACTGTACATTAACTTCAAGGTGTAAAAAATTAAGAATTAAAACTAAAATTAAGAATTATTCTCGATAAACGTAACTCACTTATACATTATATTCTGCCATCATTCCATTCCAAGTATTTCTGTTGGTGGGAATTTCGAAGTGCTGCCATCTATATATCTAAAATTGAAATAAATATTGAAGGACTACTCTGTGACCAAATTACTGCAAAACATTGTCTGTATTTCAGGGCTATCAGAGCGTAAATCCTATTAGTAAATTGAATGAACTGTAAAAGGTTGCTGAATAATATTTATAGGCCGGGTCATTCATGTATGTAAATGCTGACTAGGGAAAAATCGTAGTAGGGAAATATTTATAAATTGGTCCTGACAAAATTTCATGAATTTTGAGAAATCATCATGGTAGTTTTTTTTTTTTTTTTTTTTTTTTTGACTGAAGAACTGAATCAACATTTTCTTCTTAAAAAAATTAGCGTAATGACCTTCTCGATTCAAGGATTAATTAATTGGACAAGGTTTGCATAAATGAACATACGTCCCGTTTTGAACGGGACCGTCCCGTTGGTCCCCAAGAGCAGCTTCGGGACCTCCGAAATGTTCAGTTTTTACAAAGACAGCAACCCACGTTAACAATTTAAAAAAAGCTCTAAAAATCTAAAAATCATCCGAACGGCAGCTCCTAGTAGAGCAGCGATGACGGCATGCCGATTAATCTGACACATTAGCGCCCTTTACACGTACGCTCTTTCACGAGTGCCTGGAGCGTACGGGATTGCGCGCGGGAAAACTTGCAGTACGGCTCCAAAGCAGCTTTTCCTTCCTCTCCGACACCCTTCACACATGCACTCAATCGCGCGGGATTGTGGTTTCCACGCGGGAAAGAGCGTACGTGTAAAGGGCGCTATTGTAAGTAATCCGCTCGCTCCTCGATTGCGAGTACACATACCCAGACCTGACGTACAAGACAGAACGCGCATCTTCTAATGATTGATAATTCTTTTTTTTATCGACGTGTGTTGTAGTTAATTTAAGTTTGTTGTATATGAACCCTTCATTTTACAATGCCTAAACGCAAGCAGTACGTCCTAATGTTAATCTACAAACTAATACCGCTTTATAAAAGGAAAAGAAGTACTCCATCGGTGTCAGGTGTGAAAAGTGTCGTACAGAATTTACATAACCCATGGAGGTGCCAGCGATATTAACCAGCATTAAAATCAGAAAAACATAAAAATTCCAATCTTGTTTCCGCTACAACTTCTTCATTGATTGTTTTTTTTTTTTTTTTTTTTAGAAAGCGGATTCACCAACATCGAAAGATCTAGAAATTACTGAGGCGGAAGGCGTCTGGGCTAATCACACGGTGCAAGAGAACCACAGTTTTCACTCTAGCGATTGTGCTTCTAAGTTAATTCAAGCATGTTTTAAACAGATATTTAGATGTGCCCGTACGAAAACAGAAGCTATTGTTGTAAAGGTGTTAGCGCCAATAGCAATAGGTGAATTAAACGATCGCCTCAGCAAATACAACTGTGTTGCTATATTAATTGATGATTCGAAGCACGGATCCAAGAAAACATTCCATGTTTTAATTCGATTTTTTTTTTACCATACGAAGGCACACTAGTCAAAATTTAGCATTTCAATATCAACCAGGAGAAACGTCAGACGTTATTAAGAATTATCTCATGAAAGTAGTACTAACAGAAAATAATTTGACTTCAAAAATCGTGGCATTTTGTGGAGAAAATACTAACTGCAATTTCGGCGGAATGAAGAAACGAGGCATCAACAATTTTTACTCAAAACTAAATTTATCTCTCGGATGAACATTATTACTAGGAATCGGATGTGGAGCTACATAATTCACAAAGCAATTAAGACTGCCGCAGATTGTTTACCTATAGACGGTTATTGTGAAATATATTCACGCTTCATATCTATGTGTTCGTGTGGAAGTTCGGAAGAATGTGTAATGACGAATTGACACAGAGTATCACAACTTGCTAGGATTAGTTAAACTAGTGCTTGTGCTTATGCCACTTTGAGAGGGAGTTTGACACTGTACAAGCCATTAAAAACTACTTTTTGAGTATGGATAAATGCCCAAACATATTGAGAACCTTTTTTGAAGCACTAACTCAGGAATTGGGCTCCTTTTCATGCATGAACAGTGAGCAATAATCATCAAACTCTGTTATAGATCGAGGGTCAGAGTATTTCTGACCCTCGAAGCAACAAAGGAATTGAAGCAACAAAGGAAATAAATCAACAAAACAATTGGCTGTGAAACAAGTACTCTGTTTCTTCCCCACTCCGTTCTTAATTTAATGGTGAAGAAAATGGCTGCAGAGATTCATAGAGATTCATTTTCATACATATCCTTACAAAACCAGCTAAAGACTTACCAGCTATATATATACAGATGGAGTACAAAATAATACGAACACCTGTGAAAAAGTATGACGTATTTCACACCTGCAGTACAGCCGCGCCACCTGCAACAGAAGTCTGCCACCTAGTGAGCGTGAAGAGGAAGGTATTAGTCTCTCAACAGCAGTCACCTACGTTGCATGCTTCTATCGAACTGTCTGTGATAAGTTGAAATATCAGACCTGTCAGAGTTCCAAAAAGGAATGATAGTTGGAGCGCGTTTAAGTGGAGCATCGGTTACGGAAACAGCAAACCTTTTGGGGTTGCAAGGAGTACGGTATCAGCCGTTATGACAGCGTACACGAAAGAGGGTAAGACGACGTCTTCAAAGCACAACAGTGGCCGAAAGTCCAAGCTTGCTGATAGGGATAGACGGGTCTTGAAGCGCATAGTAGCCCGAAAGCACAAGCAATCGTTATCCGAGATAACATCCGAAATGAGCAGTCATCTCCAGGACCCCGTTTCAGCAAAAACTGTCAAAAGCGAACTTCATGCTGCGAACATTTATGGTAGAGTGGCAATTCGTAAACCCTTGGTGACAGCAACTAATTCTTTCAAGCGACGCCAATGGTGCAGAGATCACAAAGGCTGGTCCCCACAGCAGTGGTAACAGGTAATATGGTCAGATGAATCGTCATTCACCCTATTTCAGAGACCGGACGCGTTTATGTCTGGAGAACGCCCAAAGAAGCGTTTCATCCTGAATGCCTCTTGCCGACTGTGAAGCATGGGGGTGGCTCCATTATGGTATGGGGTGCGATATCTTGGCGCGGTCTTGGGCCACTTGTTATTCTGCATGGGAGGATCAAATCCAATCACTATCTAAGCGTTCTAGGGGATCATGTCCATCCTTTTGTCCAGACTGTATTCCCTGGAGAGCGACCGCTTTTTCAAGACGACA
Source organism: Dolomedes plantarius (assembly GCA_907164885.2). Lineage (NCBI taxonomy): Eukaryota > Metazoa > Arthropoda > Arachnida > Araneae > Dolomedidae > Dolomedes > Dolomedes plantarius. Next base: position 35,395,172 of record OU015501.1, read on the forward strand.
ACGCCCCATACCACACTGCTAGGTGTGTTCAAGAATGGTTCGAAGAGCATGACGATGCAGTTGAACATCTCGCCTGGCCCCCTCAGTCTCCGGACTTGAGTATTATTGAACATTTATGGCAATACTTGCAGTCCAAACTTCGTTCCCGATTTCCACCTCCATCCGGACTTTCGGAATTAGAGACCGCTCTGCAGGAGGAATGGCTTAATATTCCTTTAAATATTGTCCATGACCTTTATGCATCTATCCCACGTCGCATTAAATCTGTACTTCAGTCAAAGGGTGATCCAAATCCCTATTAATAAACATTTTCCATTATTTCACAGGTGTTCGTATTATTTTGTCCCCCATCTGTATATATATGTAACGTAATAACAACGTTCCATCTTCATTAATAAACGCATATTCTAAATTTTCCCGTTAACGTTTCAATTAAGTATAGCCCCCTATTTCAAATTATGACCTAAGGATAAAAGAATTAACTATCTAAACTGTCCCTTAACGCACGTGCGCGAAACAGTAAGAATTGTTTTCAAAACAAGATGATTCAACATCACTCTTTTTTCTCGCGCCTTCCAAAAGATCAAACGACTTCTGACGCACGAGGTCAGATGGTCACCGATAGCCAATTAGAAGTGTTTGGCCCCCTTAATGTACAAGGTCCTGACCCTTCATTTAAGCGAGAGCAAGGGTTCTCCACGGCTTTTTTTCCGTGTCTGTCTTAGTGCCTTGCTTATGTCTCGTCCCTGCTCTTGTGTATCCGCGATCTCTCGTCTTGTGTTGCTCTATCGCCGCGCGTATCTTTCTTTATATGTAGTTACTGTTCCATTGATGCCAAGCATATTCAAGCTCCAGCTGGTTTCCGGTACCGATACTGTTATGCCGTATATTTGTACTTAGTTATCCAGTTACAAGACGTGCAGTTACTATTGATAAAATCTCTTTTGCCGTGTAATGCCGTCATCATACTTCAATAATAAATCCATTTACTGTTCGTGCGTCTCTTCCCTGGACCTTCACAGTGTATGAAGTTCTGCTCTTTCCATCTGTGTTGCCCAACTACGAATCTCTCCACTGCCATGACTACAAACTGATGTATTCGCATATCCTGTATTTACCAGCATTCATGAATCCTCATGATCTACAGCTCATTACACACACGCACACACACACACACACACAGATATATATATATATATATATATATATATATATATGCTACCGGCAATGTCTGAAACGCTGGCATTCCATAGGATGACTAAATGCTATTTAGGCAAAGTACGGAAAAAAGGTCATGATAAGCGTATTATTTAAAAGACGTTCATTCCTCAAAATTGCAAATGTTATTTTGAAAAAAACAATGAAAGAGTGCCATTAAAAAACTTTTATTCAAAATACTTAAAAAATTAAAGTTGTACTAGGCAAAATATTTGCCTTTCTTATTAAAGAAAACAAAATAAAACATGAACCTACATGTTGCACTAAGAAACGAAATAACTTATTTTGAATTGTACTTAATTTTATTTCTTAGAAAAAGTAAAATAAGGTCACATTAAATAAAATTTTCTAAAAATACACACATTAAAAAATAAAAAATAAAAAATGTAATTTTTTCATAAAAATAAATAAAAAATTAAAATTAACCTACTTGTTGCAACATGGTAGGCTTGAATGACATTTTGAATTACACTTGATCACTTTTTTCACGCATAGACATTTCATATTTTGACACTTTGTTTTACACATACACTTGATGAATCCTTGGCCGCTCCCACTGGACTGTGTAATTGCAATTGACCGGAGAGAAATATCGTGATCAGAAATATCTTCAATTCTAAGCAAGTTCTTAGAGCAAAATGTGAATTTTTATCTCACATATAGTAGTTTTAAATTTCCCTCAGAAGTTTCAAGTCGTCCTCTGTCAGACTCATTACAACTGCCAAAATATTGCGAGAATCACCTCGGTCCTTTTTGTTGTCAGGAATAGGAACTCTCACAGTAGTTCCTAAAGAAGCAGTGGGAAACTTTTTTCAGAATTCAGTTTCATTTTTTTGGTTTGTATTTCCAGATTGATTTTAGAATTAATTTTACCTTCGATAGGATTTTTAGTTTTTAATCAAAGAGCGCACAATATATCCAATTCACCATCTTTACTAACATGGCCACGGACGTTATGAATTTTTGACGACACTTTGTGCATGCGTGTGCATCACTGGTTTCCTTTAAACAGACACAGCAGGTATCAGGATGGAAATTTCTTCGGTAAGCATGTCATCATCATATTGGTTTAATCCACCATCGGTTAAAATCCCATCTATGCTTTTTGAAACAGGCTCTTTTTCTTGTATAAGCTGATTTGTTTCATCTTTTTGCACCATTTGGACAATTTCTATTATTTTTTCTAACTGCTCCCCTGTATTTGTCTTTCCAAAATCTTAGGGTAGAAAAGACGTTGTAAGACATACTTTAGATTTTCAGCCAAAAAGGGATTCGTATGGTGTTCTTTCGATTCCACAATGATAAGTTCTTTTTTATAAACCGCAGTCCTTCACTCCACTGGTCAGATTTGTTCTAATGTATTCAAGTTCTGAGTATATTTTAAATATCTTGATTAGCTCTTTCGCACTACCCTGGCTTTGTGAATAGCTAGGCTTCGTAGGGAAGATCTTCAGTGCTGGCCGAGTCCGTCGGAATGTACAATAGACATAATTGGGTGTAGGTGATCGGACAGGATGCTTATGTACCCGTCATACGTCAGAGTCATCTCTAGATGTATCAGGGGTCCCATATCACGCCAACTGCACACGTCCTATACCATCACAAAGGTTCCACCAGCTTGAACAGTCCCCGGTTCACACGTAGGGTCCATGGATTCATGAGGTTGTCTCCATACCTGTACAAGTCCATCCGCCCGATACAATTGGAAACGAGACTCGTCAGACCAGGAAACGTATTTCCAGTCATCAACAGTCCAATGGAGATATTTGCACGCCCAGGCAAGGCGTAAAGCATTGTGCCGTACAGACAACAAAGGTTCATGAATGGACCTGAAGCTCCGAAAGCCCATATCAATGACGGTCCGTTTAACCGTTAGCACGCTGACACTTGTTGATGCCCCAGCATTGTAATCTGCAGCAATTTGAGGAAGTGTTGCACGTCTATTTCGTTTAAGGATTCTAGTCAGTCATCGACGGTCCAGTTTTTCAAGGTCTTTTTCCGGCCCCACCGCTGTCGGAGATTTGATGTTTTACCGAATACCTGATAATCACGGTACACTCATGAAATGGTCTTTGCATAAAATCCGACTGAGTGTCAGATTTTATGGAAATACAGTGCTCGCTCGTGAGCTGTTAAGGTTAAATACGATACTCGAAGTGGTAACGTTGTTATTTCTGTGTGAAATTGTAACAATATGTCGAAACGAAAGGAACTTAGTGACGTTGAAAGAGGTGTTATAGTTGGTTGTCACATTAGTGGGGAGTCTATTCGCGCGGTTGGGGTAGAATTATCACAGCCACCATCAACTGTTGGGGATGTCGTGAAGAAGTGGAAGACTACGGGAGTTGGAACACGAAATGCATGCACTGGTCGTCCCCGTAAACTGACCGAACGGGATCGACGTGTCCTAAAGCGTGACGTTCGCAAGAACCGCAAGAAACCACCCTAAATCATCACCAGTAAGTTTCAACAGGCAGGGGTTACGGTGCTTCCCAATACTTTGAGAAAATAACTTCACGCCCTCAATATAATTGGATGTGTTGTTGTACACAAACCAAACATCATACCCTCCAATAAAGCCTATAGACTCGCTTGGTGTTTGCAGCGTCACAACTGAACTGTGGACCACTGGAAAACTGTTTTATGGAGCGACGAGTCAGGCTACACGCTCTTCTAGTCGGATGAGCGTGCTTGGGTTTTGCGAATGCCAGGCGAACGACTGTTACCCGAGTGCATCGTTCCGACTCTCAAGTTCGGTGGTGGTGGTGGTGTACTTGTTCGGGGATGTTTTTCGTGATATCGCCTTGGACCTTAGCGTGTTGCTCCTGGTAAATTGAACGCCGACGTCCACACGGACATTTTGGACAATCAGATACTATTAGTTATTTTTATACTATAGTTATTCACTGTAACTTAACAGTATAGTTTACTGTAACTTAATAACTTAATCCTTTATTTAAGGTGTACTTAGGTATTTATTATCTATTTCTTTAGGTGTTTATTTTCTCATTATTTAAAAAAAATATATAAAAAAATCAAAAAAATTATAAAATGGTTAAAAAATTATTTCACGTATAGGGCAACTTTACTTATATGTATCAGTCGGTACTTTTATTGTGGCGGGCTTCTATCATGTACGTGTATTTTTACTATTTATGGTGTATACCAGTATCTTTGGTTATTTGGTTAAATATCATTTATTGCCTTTCATTAGGTTAATATCATTATTTACCTATTAACTTCTTTAAGCTTTTATGTATTTATGTATCAGTCTAGAAACATTAACTAACATGCATAGGTCCTTTAACTTTATAGCGACTGGCAATGTTGATACTAGTGTATCAATTGCTCGGTCTGTCAATATTAGAGTATTTGACAGATCGTCAGCAAGTAACCCTAGTCTTAGTGCCCCTAGTCTTATTACTAGCTATTTTGCTAAATCCTTGCCTAAACTAAGTGAAAACAAAAAACTGTATATCTTAATACTGTTCCCCGTTCCTCACTAACTTTACCTTTATTCACGAATAGGAGCTATTATCCTAACATGGGACTATTCAAATACCGTTGTTGTAACGACAAAAGATGTAAATTGTGCCCTAGTGCTAACGCTCGCCAGGTTAACACTGACTTAAAATCTAAAATCTTTTGCAAAGTTTATAATCGTGTTTATAAATTGACTTGCAAAGTATGTAATCTATCTTATATAGGGCAAACAAAGAACACTCTAAATATCAGGTTGAATCAACACCGTAGCAGTATATATCGCTGTGATACTAATACTGATGATAGTTCTTTTGAAATTCTACATTTTAAAAAACATGGAGTAGACAGTATAATTGTGTCTATTATCGATATAATTCCTGACACTAAAACTAGAATATGGTGGGAAGGAAATCATATTAGATTACATTTATGCTACAAATCATATTAGATTACATTTATGCATATTATTTACATTTAGCTTACCCTTACGGACTAAACACTAACGTTTACGACAAAAATTACAATTGGAGTCACATAGTTAAATCCTATACACAAAGTGTATTGGATCAGAATTCTAACTATTATAGTAGTAATATCAATCAAAAACGTAAACAAAGAGGTGGTCGTCGCAATAAATATAAATATAAAGATTATATAGACGCTTTCAATACGCTATGTAAAACTATCAATTCAAAACCGGATTATCCAATAAAATGGATTAAAAACATCATTTATGGTTGTAAAAAAATTTGGCTAAATAACCTATGGAAGTTGGTTATAGGAAATTCTTTAAAACACCTAATTCCTAATAATACGCATTTCATTCCTATTTTTATAGACCTAGTAAAGAAAAAGAGCTCTAATTGTGGAATAACATTACGTGACAACGAGACAAAAAGCTGTAACAATATTTATTGTATAAATGAGAATGCAAACAATGGATTCGATAAAATACCATTTACAAAAAATTTTAAATCAGAATATGCAATACTTTCCTTTGAACAATATAAAAATATATAATAGCTTCAAATATAGTAGACCGTTGGGTCGCTATATTTTCAACTATAATAATACTTCAAAAATGTAGTTGATGCTTCTCCTGGTAATTGTAATTGTAAACATAATATGACCGGTTACAATGAACACTACAGCCACATTATAACAGGTTAATACTCAAATTACAGATAATACGGTTTTGACTAATTTAATGAATTATGGTACAGGCTTTCGCATAGGTTATAAAAAGAACGTCTTCCAAATTTTCAAATGTAATCTAAATGATTTTATATATAAAACCGTAATAAAGCATTGTATACCTGTTAGTACATTCGAACAGTGGAAATTTCATTATTTAAGTGATTTTAAAAATGCTTATCTAAGAACTAAGCCAAATGATCATCATGTAATCTTAAAAATCTTAAAACCGTCTATAACTGCTTTACAAGATCAATTTGCTATAACCTATGTGGAAAAAGTATCAGCTAACTATGCATTTATATGCAATAACTTTTATTGTGACAAATTATTACAGTGCTTTAATAATAATACTGTTTATAAAAAATTAGGTTCCATGTCGTGTTCTATACAAAATCGTATCAAAGCATTATATCGCCGTGCAGGATATGAAATTAATAATCTAAAATTCCCTCTTTAGTCTTAATCCTTAAATTTCGTAAGTCACAGGTTAAATTTAGAACTGTTACTGTGAGCTGCAATACGTACTTAACGCTTGATAATATTAAACTTTTAAATATACTTAAAATAGTTTATGAAAAAATAAGTAAAGAAAGGGGCTATTTCATAAATAATAGTTTAGAAATAGTTAAACAGATAAAAGGTAAAGGAGATATAACTAACGTTGAAAGCTACGATTTTACGGATCTTTTCAACTCTATCAACCTAAAAGATCTTTATAGTATTATACTTGGGTTATACTATCAATATGATTTAAAGACATATATAACTGAAAATAAATATCGGGCGATACCTAGTACTTAATGAAACAATACTATATAATGGTAGTAACTTCTATAAGCAAATACATAGAATACCGATGGGTGGAGGATGCTCATCTGCTTTAGCAGATATATACCTTCACTTTTACGAAAGAGCAGTTATGATTCTTAATGAACTTATTTTTTTCAGATATGTAGATGATATACTCATATGTTTTAATGAAAACTTAAATGCAATACATATTAATTTTTACCCTAAAAATCTTAAATTGGTGGAGACTGATAAAGATAACGATGGCAATTTCGTATATTTGGACTTGAGTTTAAATGTTAATCTAAATCTAATTTCATACAGTCTATGTGATAAACGAAAATTTTACAGTTTTAAGACTGTCAGGATTATGAATTGGAATAATGCTCTACATTTAAATATTAAACGTAATATAGTTACTAACCAGTTAATACGTTGCCAACGTTTACATTCAAACACAAAAACTATGGACGTCAGTATAAATAGTCAGTATATAATTCATAGCTATAGCCATTGACCAGGGTTTCCTGTTAATTTCCTCGTGTCAATTCTAACCCAGTGTTTTAATTTAGATAATAAAGATTGCGAGAATCGTTTTAACATAATTTGGCAACACCAAAAGTTTCCCTAATACGGCAATAATAATCCTTACTATGTCTATAAAAGTGAGTGTGCATGAGATTCATGACTCTTGCTTGGTGTGGAGTTAAGTATTTTTGTATCTTAATTTTTTTGTAGTGTATTTGTTAATGTGTAATTATTTAGTTGATTAGTATTATTGTACTCCTGTATCTTAGTATTAAGATTTTTTCTATATCTAAAGGTTTAAACACTATTCATCTTGTAATTATGTTTTAGTTTACTCTATAATTAAAATTAAATGGTTTAACTTATCAGTTTCATCTAAATTTTTTTTTCTTCATAATTGTTTTTGTCTTGGTGTTACAGCCGACCTCCGGGAGTGTTGCCAGGCTTAAAACATGTTTAACCGGGGTTGGAGGGTCACAACTCTCCCAGTCATCAACTATACCACCTCCACTTCCGTTCTGCATATTTTTATATGTCTATCTAATATTAAATGGTCGCATCTGCCCCTTTTAGTCATCTTAATTATATATATATATATATATATATATATATATATATATATATATATATATATATATATATATATATATATATATATATATATATATATATATATATGTGTGTGTGTGTGTGTGTGCGTGTTAGCTGAAGTACCCGGCGATGCCTGGGATTTTAAGAATGTTTGTTAACCAAAATCAATTTAAAAATTAACACAGTATAAATAACAGAGAAAAAATACATGTGAAATTTTATACACATCTCAGAATTTCAGCCTTTCATATTTGTAGCACTAAAATCTGAAAAGTAAAAATGTCAAATTTACTTAGCCTTTCTTTGCCCGTCTAGTCGGTTGGTTTAGGGACCCGCTCCCTTCAGCAATCATGGAATAGCAGTAATCAAAGCTAAGATCAAAGCTTAACACAATTACGCACAAGTGCACGGAATATCACAGAAATATTTCAAAGAGAGAGTTTCAACGGTAATCCGTATATTGGGAATTAACCCAGTAAAAAGGATTAATGAAAAAAAGAAAACAAAAGGAGTAATATTAGAAAGTTAACTTTCAATAACACCAAATAACTACAAAATAACAATATTCCATGACTATCACAGAAATATTCCAAAGAGTTTCAACGGTAATCCGTATACTGGGAATTAACCCAGTAAAAGAGGATTAATGAAAAAAAGAAAACAAAAGGATTAATATTATAAAATTAACTTTAAATAATACCAAATAACTACAAAATTCACTGCCCTTCAAAAATATCCAATAAAGTAAACACAGCATAAATAACATTTAAAAAAACATGTGAAATGTTATACACATCTCAGAATTGTAGTAGATTCAGCTTTTCATTATTCTACCAATAAAAGTTTAAAAGTAAAAATGTCAAATTGTCTAATGTTTGTTAACAAAAATTAATTTAAAAACTAAACACAGTATAAATAACATAGATTTAATAACAGTATAAATATCATAAAATATATACATTTATAATAAATCACTAAAAGCTTAAAAGTAAAAATGTCTAATTGTCCATATAAATACCTCCATAAATGCAGGATTCTGTAGCCAAAAAAAAGTATTAAAGTATTGGTTAAAGACACTGACTGACGAAAAAATTAACAGAAATCTACAATTTGGGCTACACGCACCATAAATGCAAGTGTAGCAATAATAGAAACATCCTGTCCTTATTAAACTCCATTTAAATCTCTGTTCAATCAAACTAATCCAAATATTATCTCAAAGTACCTTCATAAACTGTGTTTCTCGTTTCTTGATTCGGGGTTCAATATGAATATTTGTTCACCAAAGTCAACTTAAAAACTAAACACAGTATAAACTGTAAAATAATAACTGTCAATAACTGTAAGCAGAAAAAATTATCAGTTTTCAAAGCTCTTTCCAAATATGTAACACTTATGTACTTTAATGAAAAAAATGCATCGATATTGACATTTCAAATATGGTGGCTGTAAGGTTCTTCTATTTTCTGGACTCACCCTTTAAAAATTGTCGGTTTTTTATTAATTAAAAATTAACGGTAATAAAATTTAAAATCCGGGTTTCGAGGTGCACATGTTCCGACTCTTCACTACCCGTGTGCCAAATTTCACGGCTGTAAGTTTCACAGATTCGCCTGGGGGACGCACACACACACACACACACACACACGCGCACGCAAACATTCTCTTTTATTAATAAGACACATATATATACTATATACATATATATATATATATATATATATATATATATACATACATACATACGTACATACACATATATATATATATATATATATATATATATATATATATATATATATATATATATATATATATATATATATATATATATAAATATGTGTGTGTGTGTGTAAGAAATAGATCCAGTAAATATTATTTTTAATGACTCGTCCCTCACTTTGAGTACGATCCCCGACGAATCAGAGTCAGGAGTTTGTTGGGGAACCGGTTTTCGCCGAATGACCTGCTGGACAGGTTTTGCTGTCCTGGGTTGGCAACGGCTAAGGAGAAACTTGGTGTGTGTTGGTGATACGTGCTGTTCTCTAAACCAGCATGGTTAAGTTGCAGTTAAGGGAATTAATAAACTTGTTAAATTAAACGAGTTGATTTCTGTCATTCGTCCAAATCACGACATATATATATGTTACCATGAAAGACCGAAGTCTGGGGAATGTCAACATTCTCTGGTGAATGTTAACATTTACATAGTCGCTTGGCGTATGTCCGAAATATTTGCTAAGTATCCTTATTTATTACTTACACCGGCATATGTCGACATTCACCATGCACTGATGGTGAATGTTTAATAAAAATATTTTTGTTACTTTTTAAATTTTACTCTATTATTAAAACATTAGGATATTTGTCAAAATAGGTTGGTTGGTTGGTTGGTTTGTCGGAGTTTAATGCCACAAGGTCCAGAAAATCAAAATAAGAGAAAGCTTAAGTAATGGCACATGTAAATAATAAACTGTTGAACTTAAAATGAACAGCACATTATAGATAAGAAAAGAAAATAACACCAATAATAAACTTAATTATGTGATTGACATTATAGAATTTTATTTATTGCAACGACTTAAACTATTATGACACTCTGAATTGCACAAGAGTCCCTTGCTTTTACAAATGCATTTAGTCGTGGAATACTCCTTTTGCAATGACTGCGTGTATAGCCTTGCCCTCCACTTCTCGAATTAGTGGCAGCTACTTCAAACAGTGACATTTCTTAAGAAGAAATCTCATCTATGGAAAGTAACTTTTTTTACAAATTACGAACTGATTACGGGTATAAAGCTGCTTAATGGTACCATTTTTGTTTGCTAATTTATAAAAGTCGGAATCTTCTATTCAAACAACAACTGCCAACACATTTCAGGGAACTGTACGACCACGGTCCACATCAGGGATTTATATTTGTACGGTATCACCAATTTGAGCAGGTGAAAATTTTCTTTTTGGGGTTCGTAACATTTTTGTTGCTTGCAGTAGAAGATTCTCTTTCGCGGCCGCTCTTTTTATAGAAATAAACTCGTTTTGTTCAGTCAGGGTTGATATGAAGACGTAGTAGGTTGCAGCTCCTCTTCAATGTTTTCCTTTGGAATATGGTTTTTGGTATGGCCAGTGCTCAAATTGTCTTCAAAAGTATTAGCAATTTCTTCAAGCTGTTCTTCGATTTCAATATTTGCAATTCGTTCGCCAGGCAAAGATGACGATGCTATGCCTCTATTTGGTTTAACGCCAAACAGGGCTTCATAAGGACTTTGGCGTATTTCTTCGTGGTATGTATTGTTCTTGGCAAATTGATAAAGGGCAAACTATCTGACCATTTATGTGTATCGTTATCGTTTATCCATGCA